>PVJX010016748.1:0-39697 GCA_004027295.1 Dolichotis patagonum | reverse complement strand
AGATGCTTCCATGACAAAGAGGAACTAGGAGAATTTGTGACCACCAGTCCAACCCTACAAAAAATACTGAAGGACATTCTAGGGAGAGAGAACAAGAATATGAGCATTTCAGGAACAGTGGCAGAGAGGCCTCAGTGAACGAGGCAGACAGTGGAGTGGAAGAGAAAAATAGACTATCAATGGCAGAAAAATAGAATAGTAGAAATGAGGCAGAGAAGATTGTCTATAATCTCTAGTATGGAGGGCCTCGAAATATTAACAGAGAGAAACACAGGCAGAGTAGATCAGGAGATAGGGTCCATTGAGATGCTCTATATAGGGAGGCAGTGGGACCCAAAACAAGCAGTGCACCCCATGGGAGTGAAAGGGGAGGAACTGTCTAAAAAAGGGAGGCAGAGGATATAGTTAATGGGGTAACAAGATTTAAAATGTACATTATTCTCACCACTCTGCTTGGATGGATTACGTGCTGCTCCAGTTTGTCTACTTACACTAGACTTGAGGACATGGTCAGCTATCCCAAAAATAAGAGGACATATTATGATAATCATCCCTAATTTTCCTATCAACTTACTCTGAAGCCCTTTATAACTTACACTGTCTTATTAGGACTGATCTTATTTGAATCTGGTTTGTTAGATTGCTACTTTGTATTCACTGATATTATTGAAATCTGTTATGATGGATAGCATCAAGTCTAAGTGTATAGGCAACTACACTGAAGATGACAAGATTCACTAAGATACCCATTCTGGTTTGATTATTACTTGCTTTTGAAGTCTTATAATATCTCCAATACTTCGTTTTTATTAATGTTGTTATACACTGCTGAGACACCATGGTAACCATTGTAGATCACCTTGTATTGCGGTTTTATGTGACTTTTCTGCCTCGTGCTTTTCTAGGAATTGTTTTGTTTTATCTTGCTTTGTTTTGTTTTTCCTTCTAATACAGAAATGATAGATATACATGTAGAGACACATGCATGTGTAGAGCTTATAAACAGTTTACGAGAACCAACTATATAACACATGTTGAAATGAACAACTACTTTGAAGAAAAAGAGACACTACAATACCCAGTGCTGATTCCATAATGTCATGATGTGAAGTCCAGCAAAACTATCACTTGTTGTTCAAAGTGATCTTAGCTTGCTTTGCCTTGTTTAAGTTCAACACACATTAAGGTATGGACAGCTGTTTTGAGGAGAATGAGAGACACTATGACAGCCATTCTTGGCTTCCCTAATGTCTGATCTTGAAGACCTGAAATGCCCTCCTCATCCTGCTCAGATCAATTCCATACTAGGTTGTTTCATGTGAATTCTCTGTATGTGACAATATTTGGAAGAAAACAAGAGTCAATATGATAGAGAGTGAATATCTCCGATTGTCTAGTTCTGAAATTTTTGTCTCTTACATTGCTTTCTTGTGATCCGCTTTGCTCTGTTTTGTTGTGTTTAATTCTACCCTTTTGATATAATTGCATGTATATTTGCATGGGTAAGATGGATGACCATATTGCTGTTTTTGTCAAATGATGGAGCAGAACTGTTAACAGTCTCACTGTTTGAATGTCTACTTTACATGTTTTAACTTTGTAAATTGAACAACTATTTCCAAGAAGTCAATATGTAATTTGTCAAGCAATAATTTCTTAGGTTTTTTTTGTTATTGTTCTTTTGCTTTTTTCCTTGGAATACTGTATTGTTGCTACCCTTTATTCTGTTTTGTTTTGTTTTCTCTTTAAATAAAATTATTAAGAAAAAAAGAAGAAAGAAAAAAAAAAAAGAAATGGCCCACAGACCACAGAAAGAATTCTCTTTAGGCTGCTGTTTGAAACCAGCAGCTACAGTGATCTGCTGGCCTTGCTTCAGGGCCATGAAAATTTAAGTCTTTTTATATCTTTGAAACAGTTTCTTTAGTTTGCACAATACTATCTTGCAGAATATATTATTCGAAAAATGTCATCTCAAGAATCTTCAAAAGAAGACCAGGGGTTTAGCTCAGCAGCATAAGTACCTGTCTAACATGTGTGAGGTCATAAGTTTGATCCCCAGTACAAAAAAAACAAAAAAACAAAAACAAAAAAAAAAAAACCAAGAATTTTCAAAGGGAAGAATTTAAAATCTGCAAACCTATGTAGAATGAGCAGCGTCCCAGTCTTCCTTTCTTTTCACCGTTAATGGGATCACCTATCAACAGGAGGGACAGCACTGAGGAGCAGCACTCACAACAGTGGGAAGAGTCCCTGGGTAGCCAAAGCTGAAGAGAATCCAGCTCCACCAAGTTAGCTGCATGGCCTCAGCAAGCTCCTTGAACCTCCCTGGGTCTCCTTCCTCCACTATAAACCGGAGTCCCGCTCCCCACCTCTCACCACAGTATGAGCGCATCGCCCCTCCAGGGCCCCTCCTCCTGCAGTGTGTTCTCTCAGCCCAGAGTGGACAGGCAACAGTACTCACCTGTACCTCCCAACTGATCCAACATTCTGCCAACAAAATAGTGCAAAACTTTGATTTAAGGCACTTGCCATCAGAGTTCAAGTGCAGTGTTTATCGGATTATTCTTTGGGCTAGACTGGAACTCAGTGGCACAACACTGGCCTAGCATTCATATGGCCCTGGGTTCAAAACCCAGCACAGGAAAAAAGAAAAGCAAAAAAGCTTGTTCCAAACATCTGCACACTGAAAGAATGAAATGTCCTTCACAGAAAAAAACAACAAAGTCAAACTGCTTTTTACACTGGCATGAGAATAAGAGGTTTGCCTGATACTTTCACATGAACGTCAAGCAAAACTGTTAGTAAATACTGAATGTGAAGTGCAATCTGACAAAGGGACACTTGAAAAGCTGCCAAGAAGGGACTGACTGGATAATGATATCATGAAGAATGTAATATATCTTATGTCTGTTGGCTAGGAGCTAGATTTAAGAAGTCCTTTCTGAAAGGAGCAGGATGGGCTATATTTAGTATATTGCACAAAGCACTGCTACCATGGGTAAGAACAAATCCTAATATGGAATATTAGATAATGAAAAAGAAAACTAAACAGGAGTTTTATATCTACTCTTCTGACTTCTAAAGAAAATCACATTTTAAAAAACTTTCAGTCAAAAAAAAAAAAAAAAAACAACTTTCAGTCCAACCCCAGGAAACAATCAAATGGGAAAAGCACCAATCTAACCTGCTGTCTAGAGTCAGCTTTTTACTGGGACAAAAATACTTCTCACCTATAACTTAATGGAGGAGAGGCTTATTTCAGCTCATAGCTTTCGAGGTTTCAGGCTGGCTGCTCTGAAACAGAAACATCATGCAGGAAGGATGTGGCAGAGCAAAGCTGCTCACTTCATGGCAGCTGGGAAACAGACCAAAGGCACAGAGTGCCACAGAAATACACCCTCCAAAGACACATGCCCCAGTGACCCAGCTCCGCCTACCAGCACCCCCACCAAAGCACACTCAGCTATAAACATCAGTGGATTAATCCACTGATTACTACACTATACCCACAAACCAAACACCTCTGCAGGGTCTCCTAATCCAGTCAAACTGACAATCAAACTGACCTAAGCAGCAGGCCAAGCCCACCTAGTGAAAACACAAGCCAGTCTACCATGTCCCCCAGTAAGAGGCGCTGCTCTTAATTCACTCTGTTTAGAACGTAAGAAGTGATCACCCTACTATCCAGTTCTGTCTGAGCTTCAGGTCTCTGCTTAAATGTCATCTGTCAGAGAACTTTTTTATTCTTTCATCTAAGTGATCCATCTCTATCTAGCAATTCTCTACCACTGTATCCAGCCTGGCTCTTCTAATCAGAAGTCCCAACAGTATGGTTCACCAGTGCCTTACAAACTGCCTGGTATATGTTAGGCATACAAGGAAAGAACAGAAAAGGAGATTTTCTTGGTCCTCTTTTCCAAAGCAATGGAGGCATACAATGATATAAATTCACAGTGATTGTTTTTTTTTTAAATTACCATTTCCCCCCCTAAAGAAAAGCATAATTTTCCTAAATAAAATTGGAATATAGTCTCCCAAAGACACAGTATTATAAATAATAAATAGCTATCAAGAAATAATGCTTTAATTACTATAATCCAAGTAATTTATAGGCTTTTATGAGGCAACACAGAAACTTCAACATTACCTAAAATATTTTTCTTTAAGACAATATGCTTTCAACGCCAAGTAAAATAACTTAAAAGTTCTTTTAAAATATGTCTCTCCTAAATTGTGACATATGACATTATTTGGCACAGGGTTAAATTGTACTGAAAAAAAGGCCTGGATACAGCTCCAGGCCCTCTACCAATTAGCTCCACTGGGAAAGTTGCTCACCATTTTTAGACTTCATTTTACTCATTCATATAATGATGGGATTAGATCTGAGGCCTCTAAGGTTACTTTCAGCTAAGAACATTCTAATAGCTTTACAGCATTAAATATAATAGAGTAAGGTCCCAATATAATTTAAGAGACTTTGTAAAAATCTACAGTATTAATTCTTCCCTAGTTTGTTTTCTTCTAAGCCATTATGTATGTGCCCTTGAATAAGTAAAATAACTTCTCTACAGTAAAATATCTTGTTTATAAAGAGAGAAAATAGGACAAAAAGAGGATCAAAACTTACTGTATCTCCAAAATTCTGTAACAATTAAGGAGAAGGGGCTGAGGATTTAGCTCAGCAGTGCAGGCACCTGCCTGGTAAGCACGAGGTCATGAGTTTGATCCTTGGTATCAAAAATGAAATAAAATAAAATAAAATAAAAATCATCATAAATTTTGGCCCAAGGATTTAACTCAGTAGCTTAAGCACTTGCCTGATAAGCACAAGGTCGTGAGTTCAATCCTCGGTACCAAATAAATAAATAAATAAATAAATAAAAATTTAAAAATAATTAAGGAGAAATAATGTCATTAACTACTTACCAGTCTGATTATTTAAATACAGATGACCAAAATTTGCATATTTTTTCATTAATTTTTATAATAGGAAATATAAAAGCAACAATTTTACCAAATTTGGTCAATATGAGAACTGACTAGTTGAAATGACACCTACCCCAGTAAGGCTCAGGACAGTCAGTACACAAACACGCTGCCCAAAGGACACTCAGGGTCAACTGTTTTTGGTGTGGTTTGAGTGTGTCCTAGGCTTTAAGTGTTGACAATTAATCTGTATTGTAAAGTATTAAGAACATGGAAACTTCATCTGATTGTGGAGTTTAGAGGTGGGCATTTGGGAAGTTATTACGATCAGATATGGCCATTAGGATCAAGTCTCCATGGTTGAGTCCAGGTGGCAATTGAAGAGAGAGAGAAAACAGAAATGCATGCACATACACTCTTTTCCTTTTTATTTCTCTCTCTCTCTCTCTCTCTATCTGTCTCTCTGTCTCTCTCATTTCCCTGTCTCATGTCAGAGTGCTACCATGGTAATCTGTCACCAAGGTCACCATTAGATGTAGGCCCCTAACCTTAGACCAAGCACATAAGCCAAAATATAACTCTTTTCTTCATAAGGTTATCAAGCCTCAGGTACTTCATTATAGTAACAAAAAGTGCCAATATAGAAGACAGTATGTCATTTATTATTTCAAAAACATTTTATTTTTTTAAGTTTTTATTTTTGTTAGTACACATTTGCAGTACACAATGGTTACATCCCTTGTGTGGAGCTGGTGCGTGTATATAACACATATTAATTCCTTCTTTCATCCCTTTTCCCCTTTCTCTCACTTTTCTCCATCTCTTTTGCTTTTGTTTGGTTTTTGAGACAGTCCTGCTATGTAGCTCAAGCTTAAATTCATTATGTAGTCCCAGCTAGCCTCAAACTCATGGCAATCCTCCTGCCTCATCCTCCAAAGTGCTGAGATTACAGGCATCTACCACTAAGCACAAGGTTCTCCTCCTCCATCTCTTGAGCTCTTCATTTGAGAAAGATCTATTTCCTTACTTCCTATTATCTATCTTTTATTTTGTTCCTTATTTATAATTTGGGTTTCTCATATAAGAGAAACCATGCAATATTTAAGCTTCTCTGCTCAATTTATTTCACTTAACATTATAGTCTCAAAGTGCATCCATTTTCTTACAAATGACTCAAGTTTATCTTTCTTTGTGGCACAGTAGTACTCCACTGTGTGTAAATACCACATTTTCTTTACCCATTTATTTGTTAATAGGCATATAGGCTGCTTCCAAGATTCAGCTACTATAAATTGTGCTGCTATAAACATGGCTATGCAATGCCTTAACTCCTTCAGGAAGATCTCTCGAAAGGGAGTAATTGGGTTAAATGGAATTTCTATTTGTAGTTTTTCAAGGAATCTCCATACTAATTTCCACAGTAGTTGTACTAGTTTACATTCATACATATGTAAAACATATATGTGCTAGCCAGGCACTAATCTAAGTGCTTTACAAATATTAATGATATCTTTTGATAAAAAGCACTTAGTATTAATATAATCCAGTTTATTCTTGTTGTTTGGTTTTGCTGTCCTATTTGTCCCAAGTTCTCAAAGACGTTCTCTTATATTTTTGCTCTAAAAGCTTTACTATTTTGCTTTTTATTTTTATATAGGAAACTTTCTAGAACTAATGTTTCATGAAATATGATATATGTTCTCCATATGGAGTTTATACCTGATCTAGTACATTCACTGAAAAGCCTACCCTTCCCATTAAACTGCAATGCCACCTTTGTCATAAATCAGGTGAATCTGTACATGTGTATAGGTGTTTCCACGCTGTCCCATTGATTGGTTTGTATTTCCTTTTGTCAAAACACCTTAACTCAGTGTTCCTAAAATTCTAAAAAGAACCTAGAAAACATGCTGAAACACAGATTCTTTGGCTCCATCCCAAAAGTTCTGATCCAGAAGTGTTTGAAGCAGTGCCACAGAAATGCCATTTCCAGCAGGCTCCTAGGTGACACTGCTGAGCTTCGAGGGACCACAGTTTGAGAACCACTGTCTCATACAATACAGTATGGATCTTGCTGACTGGCAATATAAACATTATAAATGCTCTGGCTCTGTTCCTCTTTACGAATGCCTAAACAGTTCTTAGCACTTTGTTTTTCTGCATGAATTTTAAAGTCAGCTTTGGCTCTCCCAAAAAATAGCAGAAACTACAACAAAAAAATCAAACCACTGGTATTTCACCAGAAATTACATTAATTATGAAGACAATTTGAAGAGACCTAAAATTGTAACACTTTGAGTCCTCTGTGACCAAAGTCTACCACTCCATTTATTTACATAGTCATTAATTTCTCCTAAAGATGCTTTATACATTTTAGACATTCATTACTATTTGGACAAATTTATTCCTAGGAATCTGATCAGTTTTAACATTACAAGTGCTATCTTTTCCCACCTTTTAATGTTTTAAAATTGTGGTTAAAAATACAGAAGATAAAAGGTACCATCTTAACTTTTAAGCAAACAGTTCAGTATTGTTAAGTATATTCATTTTGCTGTACAACCAGTCTCCAGAAACCTTATATTTGCAAATGAAACCATATCCATTAAACATAGGTCCCTGTCCTCTGCCCCCAGGTCCTGGAAGCCACCTCTGTGTTTCACGTTTCTGTCAATCTATCTACTCTTGGTATTTCACAAAACCAAAATGATACAGCTACAAATGCTATCTTTTAAAAGTTTATTCATTTTTATTCTTTAGTTTGTTATTATAATAATTTGATAAAATATCAGTTCAGAGGTCAGAGGTGGTAGAGTATGGCTGGGAGGCTGAGGAAGGAAGATTCCAAGTCTGAGCCCAACCTGAGCAATTTAGGGATTTAGCAATATCCTGTCTCAAAATGAATAATAAAAACAGAGCTGGGAACCTAGCTTAGTGTGAAAGCCCTGCATTCAATCCCCAGCACCACTACCACCACTCAACACACACACACACACACACACACACACACACACACAAAATAATCAGCTCACTTAATTATACATATTGGCTAAAACTCCAAATGAGGTTTAAAATAGGCTAAGAATATTTACGTTCAACTAGCCCAACTTTCATAAATAGGACACTGTGCTAAAGAACTTTATACTATTTGCAACGATGTACTTGTACACAAAATAGAATTTCCACCACTTTTACCCATAAAGCAGAGGTGAGACACCATACTTGGGAGTAATATCTGTGTGCTGTTTTAAGAAAAATTCTCTCATCTGGGTGTGGTAGTCCACACCTGTAATCCCAACACATGGGAGGTAGAGGCAGGAGGATCACCACACGTTTGAGGCCAGCCTGGGCTTCATAGTGAGTTCAAAGCCAACCTAAACTACATAGCAAGACCCTGTCTCAAAAAACAAACAAAAAAAACTTTTTTCAATTCACATTGGCCAAAATTTATAAAAGTGATTCACTAAAACAGTAAATTCTGACACATATGTACTTTTTTACATATGCTCTTAATATTTTTGTTATTGTGAAAACTGAAACTTTAATAAAAACTCTTGTATTTACACTTAGAAAGGTTTTTGTTTTATTTTGGTGTAGTTTTTTCTGTGCTTGGAATGGAAACTAGCACCTAGTGCATGCTAAAGCAAGTATTTTACCAGTGAGCTAGACCTCCAGCCCATTTCAAATTGCATTTTTTTGTGAATTAAAGAACCAAATATAATTCAGCAGTTGTTTACAAAGAGTATAAGCAGATTTTATGAGAACAAAAAGATGATGAAGATGCTGCCCTGCAAGTCTTGGGACAAACGTACTCTTTAAGATATTTCACTAATGGTCCTGAAGCAAGGCCAGCAGATTGCTATAGTTGCTGGTTTCAAACAGTAGCCTAAAGAGAATTCTTTCTGTGGTCTGTTGGCCATTTCAGAACTTTGGAAATGGAATGGTCAATTCATCAGAAAGAAATAACAGGTGAGTATGGCGGACTTTAGGGGGTCTGCAGGGGAGAGACCCTGGCACCTCGGGACCTGCACGGTGTGGTTGATTCGGGGTGCCGGGAGAACAAGGAGCTCCTGCTCTCTCTGGGAGATGGCTGAGAGTGTGGCAGACTTTCAGCCGCAGGAAGGAGAGACACCCTGGCGCCTAATGACCTGCACCATGCGGTTGACTCAGGGTATCGGGAGAACAAAGAGCTCCTTCCCTCTCTGGGGGGCGGCTGTGAGTGTAGCAGACTTTCAGCGGCCCACAGGAGAAAGACCCTGGCGCGTTCGGACCTGCACCATGCGGTTGACTCAGGGTGCTGGGAGAACGAGGAACTCCTCCCCCGTCAGGGGGGCAGCTGTGAACCTGCCGGCATGCGGGCTGAAAATCGAACATCTCATGTCGTCCTGTCCCCTGTCCCATGCCCCCCCCCTTTAGCAAGTGGGAGCCAGTTAACTACACATCTTGTAAAAAGACTGGCTATGTTATTTAGTATGAGCTCCTCATATGCAAAGAGAAGGACAACCATTTGGAAGAAAACAAGAGACAATATGACAGATAGTGAAGATCTTTGGTTGTCTAGCTTTGAAATTTATGCTTTCTTATGTCCCGTTCTGCTCTGTTTTGTTGTGTTTAATTTTACCCCCTTTAAAATAAAAAAAATAGAAGATATTTCACTAAAACAGGCAATGCACAAACTAACAAGAACATCTGAGCAAACTCAAGGAATGGCCAGAAGTCAGCAAGTACTGTGCTAACTCACGTTCAAAAGTAAATCTGCATCTGATGACAATTTCTCTTCACTCTTTTTCTCTTTTCTCTCAATTTATTCAGCTAATGATTTCCCTCCATCTGCAGACTACCCTCACACCACAGAAAAGTAGCAGGAAAGTTTGTGATACCAACCAAGAT
Organism: Dolichotis patagonum; assembly: GCA_004027295.1. NCBI lineage: Eukaryota > Metazoa > Chordata > Mammalia > Rodentia > Caviidae > Dolichotis > Dolichotis patagonum. Next base: position 29,878 of record PVJX010016748.1, on the reverse strand, counting down.
CTAGAGTGTTGTTTCTAATTAAAAACAAGTTTCTTTTTCACTCTTATTGCTGCATGTTTCAAATCTTTAAAAGGTCACAATGATAGATACCAGTCTGCACAAAAAAGCTTTCAGATAGCTGCTGTTTCCTAAATCAAAGCCAGGTCAAGGCTCTAGGGAAAGCTGTATAACTGTTTAGCAGCACTTAAGCCAAACTGGATAATGCCCACCCAGGTTAGGCTGACCAAAAGCAAGGAACAAAGAAACACTATAAGAAGCAGCATAGTCCCTTGTTAATTGATGCTTAATACTTAAAAGAACATTCATTTTAAAAATCAATACCAAATGATTATGGGTTTAAAATTCCAATTTCAGCCAGGCATTTTGGTGTACACCTGTAATCCTAACATTCAGGAAGCTGAGGCAGGAGGATCTTCCTGAGTTCAAGGCCAACCTGGGCTTCATAGTGAGTTCATGGCTAGCTTGAACTACACATTGAGACCCTGTCTCAAAAAACCAGAAAAAAAAATTCTAAGTTTAAAATATAAATTTAAAATGGAACAATGGTCCAAATCCTTTATCCTTGTTCTGTGAACCTTTTAAAATCTGTCTCAAACCTAATTTTCCCTAAGCCTCACTACCACCCAAACAAATGCTTGAGACATGGCTAAAGAACCCTGGTAGGGGTTACATTCACCCATGCCCTTGCTTTTTCTCCTGCTGTGTTATTGCACCAAAACCCCATCTATCTTTCAAGGCCTGACTCAAATCCTTCCCTAATGAACAAAGCCTTCTTTGACTGTTCAGTCCTAAATATTTTCTTCCTTTCTTAGCAACTAGGAAATTTCTTTATCTGTACTATCAACTTACAGTTCAAACTGCCTGTTGTTGGAAAGTACATCTATGAATTTATCTGATCTGGGCTAAATTAAAAATTCCATGAAGACAATCCTAACGTTTTACATCTTTATTTCTTCCACATTATCTAATATCATGCTACCTTGGCCAACCCTGAGACACTGGAGATTCTGCTACTATAATGCTTTTGTAGCCCTTTACTAGGCAAATTTTCACAAAGAAATCAAGGACAAGACAGAAATCAATCTGTTGGTCACTAGGCTGCTTCAAAAAACACAGACCAGTTCATTGGCACTGCCAGAAGCACCTTTTACGCTGCCAAGGAGAGCAGACATACAGAGAATCTCTGAGCCACCTCAGACTGTATTTTCATGCTTTAATACTACGCTAATTCACAGTGCCAAAGGGCTTAAGGGTTTTAGCTTCAATGACAGCCACACTGGAACCACAAAGCCATGCATCTAAATGAAACCCCTTAATATCACACACACTAGGGCTGGGGATTTAGCTCAGCGGCCTGCCTGGCAAGTGCTAGGATATGTTCAATCCGCTGTACCAAAAAACAAAAATATCAAACACATTAATCATCTTAGCTATAAATCCTGTATATTTCTCTCGGGACTGTGCACCTCACTTTTCTTATTTAAGGTTCTCTCCTTTTCATTGTATGAATACTCACCATCATTCTGCTTATCAGCCTGATAAATAACAGTAATATTCATTTTAAAATGTACACAATTAAATCCATTTATGGAGGGGTGTTTTCTGAGACAAGGTCTCATATAGTTCAGGCTGTCCTTGAACTATGTAGCCTATGCTGGCCTCAAACTCACAATGGTCCTCCTGCCTCAGCCTCCCAAGTGCTGAGAACACAGGTGCATACTAGCTGTTGTTTTACTTTGATTTTTGCTTTTATTTTTGTTTTTTGTGGGACTGAGGATTGAACTGAGAGCCTTTGTTATAATCCCAGCCCTTTTCATATTTTACATTTTAAGACCAGGTCTCCATAAGTTGCTAGATTGATCAGGTTGAACTTGAATTTGTGATTCTTGTGTCTCAGCCTCCCACAGTGCTTGGATTATAGTTGTGCACTCCCAGGCTGAACTACTTATGTATGTTTCCAAGAACAGAATTTCTGAAATACACTAAGTAACTAAAATGACTAAGCATAACTTTTTTTTTCTGTGAGGCAGGGTCTCGCTATACAGTTCAGGCAGCCTTGAGCTTACTTCATAGCCGAGGCTGGTCTCAAACGTGCAATGATCCCTGCCTCAACCTAAGTTAATTATTTCTAACTCTACATTTTAGTTTCAAATTATTTCTCAAATTTACATTTTGCTTCCCAAATCATAAAAGTTTAGTAACCAATAAGAATTGTTAATCTTCATGATTGTACCCAGTATTGCTTTAGACATTCCACACATAGCTGTTGTACACTGAGTCAGAAAAATTCCAATTTTTGGAGCCAGTTGTGATGGTACACATCTATAATCTCAGCACTCGGAAAGCTGAGGCAGGAGGAATGCCACGAGTTTGAGGCCAGCCTGGGCTACATAGTGAGTTCAAGGCCATTCTGAACTACATAACAAGACTTGGTCTCAAAAAAACTTAAAGAAAAAAAGTCCAATCTGTGCAGCCCTTTAATTGATTGCTTCTGCTGACTCTCAATTGTGGGAGACTATCTTCTCTTCTGCTTGTTCATCTTTAACTGCACTACTCATTGCACCACTTTAATTTGGGCCTGGAGATGTTCTTCTCTGGAGGAGACTCGTTTCAGCTGCCAGAGGCCAGGCAGCACATGGATTGAGGGTGACCTGAGACCTGCTTGAAGGCCTTGGCTCAATGTTCTGTAAGTAAGACAGTCACCTAGTTCCGCCCTCACAGCTGCTTACTGCCTGGCTTCAGTACCCTGCCTCTCGCTTCTAGCCCCAACCCAGTATCTGTGTGTGTGTGTGTGTGTGTGTGTGTGTGTGTGTGTGTGTGTGTGTTTATATGTGATGAAAAGATCTCAACCTGGTAACACCTAATGAGCTTTGTCCTTTCCAGGCTTTCTAGTTTGCAGCACCTTGGTTTCTCAGAGCAAAGTACAGCCACGCTGCCAAATATGGAAGTCTAAAATCTATTAGTCCATTAGTGCCCCCCTTCTTTGATTTTAATCCATCTTTTGGTTACATGTATCATTTAGTTCTACTATGATAAGCATACAATATATATGATGTCTAGGTTTCATTCATTCATTCACTGAGACTTTACTGTTCCAGCACAGGTCCTGCTGAACATACGATATGTACGTGAAAAGGTCATGTACATTGTGCATTGTTCTGTAAATATTAATCAGATCATGGTGGTTGATAGTGTTGTTCAAACTATCAATACTAGGAACAATCAGAAATTATGGCAACTGTTCAACATTTTTCAAATTACGGTAAAAGACACATTGTCATAAATCTCCCTCAGAATACTCCTTCGCTTCAAACACAGTTATCCCATCATTCTCCCCATCTTTTGAAGCACTTCTGCAAGCCCTCTTTCATGAATGTTGCTGTGGCTTGTATCTAGATGTCTCCTCAAGTCTCATGCACTCACAGGTGGGTTTTTGGAGAGGCTGGACATAGAATGTATGATTCTCAGATTAAGGGTGTATGATAACTAAATGAGTTTAGCATAGTTCTGGGTGTGAATAAGGGAAGCCCCACACTGGGTGTGGGTGGTACCAATCAAAAATCTTATAGTCCAGATGGCATATAAAGGGAGAGAGGAAGGCAGGCTTGCTGCTGCTGCTGCTTGCTGCCTTTGTCACCTCCTACCTGCCATGCCATGAACTGCTGTTTCTCTCTCTGATGCCTTTCTGCTTTCTGCCAAGCTACTCTGATTGGAACCAGCTGACTATGGACTAGAACCTCTACAAACTGTGAGTTGAAATAAACCTTTCCCCCTGTATCTTGGGGGTGTTGGATATTGTGTCTCAGAAATGAGAAAAGTAACTAAAACAAATGTCTTGTGCAGTCATGGATGCTTCAATGTCCTGACTTGATTCAAAACATTTACTTTTTATAGTCATTTTGACTTTGGGGAAGAGCCACAAGTCATACAGTGCCAGATGCAGTGAGAAAGGTAGATGAAGATGAACCATAATCTTTTTACAAGCCTGCATTCTCAAAGGATGACTTGTGGCAGCTTCATTCACTTTTTTTCATTTTTCTTTGTTCTATTTTTTTCTTTGTAATACCTCTTAAAGATGGACATGGTGGCACACACCTGTAATCCCAGTAGTTGGGGGGGCCGAGGCAGAAGGATCACTGTGAGTTCAAGGCCAGCCTGAGTTACAAGGTGAGTTCAAGTCTGCCTGAACTGTATAACAAACCCTGTCTCCAAAACACACACATAGAAAGAAAAAAAAACTTCATAAAGACACTCAAAGACTTCAAGAACTGCTTGAGAAAGTGGCAAAAATGATGCATCTGTTCAAGTGAGGGGTATTTGAGGGAGATTAATGGCAACATGTCTACTCCTGTAACAAATTTGAATTTAAACATTCATCATATATTTCAATGACACCTCATCTACTTACACACTGTTTTTTACTTCTAGTTATTCTATGAATTGCTCAGATAGAACATAAAATCCTCAACTATGATTGTAGCATTTTCTATTTCTCACTTTAATTCTGTCAAGTTTTGCTTTATATATTGTAATAGCTATTATTAGGCACATACACATTCATGATTGCATGATCTTGCTAAAGTTTGATTTTTTTATTATCAAATATTCATCTTTGTCTTTAGCTATAGTCTTTACATTGAAGTTTGTTACCTATGTTACATTAGAAATCCAACATTTTAATATTTAACTGTTTTCAGGGAATATTTCCTGTGTGTGTTTGTTTGCATCTACAGTATGTGTCTTGCTGGAAGCATAGAGCTGCATCTTGCCTTTTGTTTGGATTTTTTTGTTGTTTCCCTTGAGGCAAGGTCTTGCTGTCTAGTCCAGGCTGGCCTTGAACTCTTTAGGTATCCCAGGCTGGCCTTGAACTCATAGCTATCCTCCTGCCTCAGCCTCTAAATACTGGTAATAGCTGTATCTTGTCTTTTTTTTTTATTAGGATAGCCTTTGATTTTTATTTGGCATATTTACCCATTATCACTTAATGTCCTTGTTCATGTGGTTAGATTTATACATACCATTTGGTTTTGGATATATGTATTGGGTTGTCTTCTTTACAGTACTAATACAGTGAATTACACTGTATCATATTAAACCAACTTTGTATTCTTGAGACTTTATTATCCTTTTTATACCATACTGTTTCATATATTTTATCCAGTTTTGTAGTTAATTATAATGAGGGCTCAAATCCAGTATCAGTTATTCCAAAGTGTCTACCAGGGAAATTCACAAGCTTAAATTTTAAGACTATGATTAACTATGGAAAAGAGAGAGACAGAGAGAAAGATCAGTCCCCACATCAGTTATGACTTAGAAAAGAACTAGAAGAGAAGACAGATCAAAGAAATTACACAGTGTAAAGTTTCTGATAAGAAGTTAAAGGTCTCTGCAATCATTTTTACTTCAAGTAATGAGCCGTTTTTCTTTGCTTGATACTAAGATATTCTCTTTATGTTTTATTTTTATCAGTTTGACCATGCCATGTGCAGGAATGGTCTTCTTGTTTTATCTTGCTTAAGTCTTCCTGTGCTTGTTCCTCTGTATTATGAAGTACTTAAGTAATTACATAACACAGACTATCAGAGGCACCACTGCTAACTTGATTATTTAATCTATAAAAATGGCAAGTGAACAATTCCATATTCACAGATAAGTATACTGAAATAGCACTACCACCAATAAGAGAGTTAGCCATAGTGGCACATACCTGCAGTTCCAGCATTCAGAAGACTGAAACTGAAGAACTGCTTCAGTTCAGGAGGATGAGATTGGCCTAGGCAACATATTAAGACCAGATCTCATCTTAAAAAAAAAAAGGCAGAAAGAGAAAATTCACACAATACAACATGAAACTTCCAAAGGACTTTTCCTTCTTTCATTTATAAAGACCTTGGGGTTTCAGGGAGGGAAGACAGAAGGAAAGCAGCCAAATTCCATTCACACTTAAAACAAAATTTTGCCAATGAAAACTGAAACACCTGTATGAATTAACTAAATTGTTCTCATTTTCAACAATGAAAGGAAATTAAAAACATCACTATACATCACTGACTTGGCTCATCTGAAAGAAAATAACACAGATATCACAGCTAATTATAAATTACACGGCCAATACAATATAATTCATTCGCTAAAACAGTATGGTTTCTTTTTATTTCTTATGACCTGAAACATGCAGATATAATCTCTCAGGAATAGTACCACATACTGACAACCTTAACTGAGTAAAGCTATTCATTAAGACTTTACCGAATGAGGGCGGGGATTTAGCTCAGTGGCTTAAGCACTGCCTGGCAAGTGTGAGGTCATGAGTTTGATCCTTGGTACCCAAAAAAAGAAAAAAGACTTTACCAAATTAAAACATTTTCCCAACATATCTCTTGTATATATCCACATGCTGCAGCAACATGAAAATACTAGCAAAAATTTCTCTAAGAGAGTTCACTATTATTTTAGTAAACTTTAGGAAAGTTCATTAAAATTGAAAAAATTCAGGATCAGTAAGTCACCCGTTTGTTTACTCATTAAGGATTTACCAAATGCCAAATATCCATGGTACCTAATTCCTCCCGGCTTACAGTTTTGTGGATATTAAGACTTCTAGTATTTGCTGTTTTATCAATAGAGGAAGACACCTATCTCATTAACTCCAACAAGTTTAGAACCCCAGTCTCTGGTTGCCAAGCTGCTACCACAGCAGGGAAGTGGACACCCAGCAAGATTTCTTCCCTGTTCTTTATCATATTGATGGCCAATTTCAAATAGGTATTAGAATGGTCTGGTACAAACTAAGGACCAAACAGCCCTGTTCATTACTGAATACGCCTACTGCAGAGCACTTTTGTACACCCTGAAATTTGATCCTCAAGACAAAAGGTTGGTGCTGAGAGACCTACCACACTGCCCTGTTTTACAGAAGAGGACGATGTAAAGTGCACAAGTGACCAACCTTGCACAATGATGTAGTGTCACCTTAATTATGGAACTAAGTAGAGCAATGCAGCTATGAGAGACAAAAATCAGTCCTATCCTTAGGTTGTAATATACTGCATCTCTTTTCTTATTCTATGTACATTTTTTTGAGCAACAACTAGAAATAAAGCATTTAAGCACTCTACTAGGCCACAAGAAGGACCCAGAAAGGAAGAACTGAGTCTCTAAAGCTAGGAATTTATAATCTGGTGAAGGAAAGACATACACAGAATTATAAGCCAAAAAATGATCCTTGCCAAAAGAGAGGCACAGAAAAAAGTTTAGAAATTCAGAAGCAGTGTAGCTAGCACCTAGAAGTGGTCCCTCTTGTTTCAAATAGTCTTGGAGTTTAATAAGATACAACTCTCAATATCTGTGCAGGATTGAAATAGTCCAGGGTACCAAGCAAATATATAATGCAAGGATGCACAGGCCCCTTACATAAAATGACACTGTATTTATCCTCCCCCCCCCTTTTTTTTTGGTCTTTTTAAGACAGGGTCTTATGAACCAGTTTAGGCTCGCCTTGAACTCATTTTGTAGCCCAAGCTGGCCTTGAACTTGCAGGGATCCTCCTGTTTCAGGCTCCCCACTGCTGGGCTTATAGGCATGCACCACCACACCGAGCCACAATATTTACTTTTAATCTATGCTCATCTTCTGTACACCATAAATCAAGATTATATGACTTAAAATACCTATTACGATGTAAGTGCTACATAAATAACTATTATGCTGTATTGTTTGGAGAATGACAAGCCAAAAAGTCTGTATGTGTTCAGTACAACAAAATTTTTTTCAAAATATTTTATGGCATATTGGCAGAACCCATGGATATGGAGGGTCAACTGTAGAAAATGTCTGCCTGTCTGTCTTTCTTCTTCTCCTTCTCCTTCTCCTTCTCCTTCTCCTTCTCCTTCTCCTTCTTCTTTTTGTGGTATGAGGAATCAAACTCTGGACCTTGCATTTGCCAGGCAGGCTATGTCCTGGGCTAAAGTTACTTTCTTTATTGAAACCAGGAGCCAGTTCTACTTCACTGCCTTCACTTCAGTATCATGTGGAAAGAAGGAATAAGAAGGACTGGTAAATAAAAGAGCTGACAGGGACAGATTTGGGTTTTTCTGGTACATTTTCTATGTTTCATTTAGGCTAGAAAACAGGACATAATACAGAGCCCAAAGTAGGCATGAGGCTTCTAAAAGCCCTCCTTACATCTAGCTTTTTGCCCTACTTCTTAGGGCAAACTCACCTCTTTAGAAAAGCTAGACCTGGCACTATGAGTAGCTTTACAATTAGAAAGCTTTCCACCAAACACAGATGGCTCCTTAGGTCAGCTGTGACCGGTAGAGAGTTAGGAAAGAGAAAAAAACTGTGCAACATAAAGCCCTTGGAGTCTGAATTCATGATCTTCGCTGCAAGCTGGGAATGATGCTCTCTAACAACAGAAATTACCAGTTAATGAGTGCAAAAATACATCACGGTCCAGGGGAACAAGAACAGATTAAAAGAAAAGGGCTTAAAGAAAGAAAGATACCCTTGCCCACAAGAAGTGCTAAAAACAGATAAATGAATATAAAATGTTCAAATGTTTCTTAGGTAAATGTAGACAACATATGGACCACCATGAACACTTCTGAGGCCAGCCCCAAGGAGCTGTCAGTGCTGCTCATCCTCCCCACAGAAGACCAGCAGGATACTTCTCATGCATCCAGTCAACATTTACCTCAGAAGAAACTCAAGCCACCAGGTCTCTTTTCCTAGACATCTGTCCATATGCAACTCTTACTTCCCTACACTGACTCAAGCTCACAGCCATCCCACACTCTGTTTCCTGCCGCTGTGTTCCACTGCGGGAAGATTTGTATTCAGCATCACTTCCACTGAGATCTGCTCAGGCTATCATGTCTGAAACAGCTGCACCCACACCATTCTTAGCCCCTTACCCTGCAGCACTGTCCTCCTTCACAATTCTACTGAATATCTATTTCTCTTTGTGTACCGTGTATTTTGCCCGCAAGAATGAAAATTGATGTAAACTCTGAAATGGAAGACTGTCTGATGTATCTCCAATGATCATCACAAAGCTCACATATATTAAGCTTCAGAGCTATTAACTGAATGAATAAATGAAGTGTACATAACTCTTTTATATGCTTTTAAAATAATTGTACCACTTTATCTGCCAAATTCCTTTTAGCACAAGTAATGAATAAGTAGGGACATTTCTACACAGTTACCTAAAACATATGTAATAGAAAGATACATATCCAAGATTTTTAAGAATACTAAAGTGGGGAAGTAAAATAGGCACCCAGAGGACTCAGTAACTAACATCTAACCAGTTCCAAGAGGGCGTGCAGGAAACAGCAATTTGCAAAATTTACATTACAGTTCAAAAAAGCTTTTGTACCATATAAAAAATGCTCTCTTTCACCTTATATAAAAAATCAAAAAGAAGAGATCAGAATTCTAACTTAATTTCAATAAAAATGCCTTTGAAAAAAGAGAAATGTTCAATCACTCGTATTCATTAAAGAACATATCCACCCTTTTCTTTAACTCATAAGCCTCTACGCTCAGCTTACTTTTTCTTCTTGAAAAATCTTTCTTTACGGTAGACTCTTCAAACATCTATTCCTCCAACTTTCCTTTTTACTGCCAATCTTCTCCAATTGTGGTGTTTATTTATAATCTTTATTCTCTTGTACCCCAATTCTCTCCTTATTCTCTTTCTGTAGAATGAGGTGACTATCTGCATAGTCCTCTGAAACCATGCTACACTGCTACATCCCACAAAGAAAGTCTGTCAGATCTCACAGTATCTTCTTCGTCCACATTTCTCACTCTGCTCTACATAGCTGAATGCTGATGAGCAACGCCATGGTCTCAACACCATCTTCTTCCCTGATCAATACAACCCCTGCTCCCCTGCTCACATCCCAGCTGTCACCACAACCAAGCAGCTATCACTCAGTCTCACGCATAAGACTATAGCGACTGCCAGGGATTTAGCTCAGCGGTGTAAGAGCCTATCTTGCAAGCACTCGGTCATGAGTTCCATCCCCGGTACTGAAAAAAAAAAAATAGTATAGCAACTTTGGCTCTGTTATTTCATTACTATTTTGGTTTTTTGTTTTTGTTTTTTAGAGAGGATCTTGCAACACAGTTCAGACTGGTCTTAAACTCACTATGTAGTCCAGGTTGGCCTCAAACTTGCAGCAATCTTCCTGCCGCAGCTTCTCGAGCACCGGGGTTATAGGCATCTACCACCACATCCGGTTTTAAATCATTTTTTAAAATTATTTTAAAATATTTATACTTATATATTATGTGCAAGATATTAGAATAGGACTTGAAATTTAAAACATGAACAAAGAACTGCCTTCATATCCTATCAATTACAAAAAAAATGGTGATGCTTAAATCAGCAGCAAAAACATGCAGTTTAGAAACTAAAATGATGAGAATTTCTCATTAATTTCCTTAGGTGGCAGAGTTTCAACATGAACAATTTGAGGCAAGAGGCAAACACCAGAGGCAAAATAATTTACAAGGAAGAAAACCAAAATGGAAAGGAAAAAGTCATTACTCACTGATGTAAATGCCAGCAGCTCCTCTTCAGTTAATTTATGCACTGGGTTATTCTTTTGAAAATTTGTGCTTTGAATTAAAGGAAGAAATGTATTAATTCTAAAATACTGTACATTATAGCTAATGAAATATAATTTTTTAAAATAAAAATAAAGTGCTATATTTTATATTTTTGAGCAATATATACACATGTAGAAATGAGTTTGCCAAAGATAAATACAAAAAGTAATAAAATGCTGACAAATGAAATGTGGTTGAAGCACTTAATGCCAATATAACTTAATTGCTTGCTAAGAAAAAAGAAATTTAGTCTATGCCATTCAGCAAAGAAAATCAAATGCATTCATGTGGCTCCAGCTCCCCTTTATTAAACTTATGCTATAAAAATGCATTGCTTAAACAACTGGATAAGTAGAAATTACGATGTTGTCCAAGAAGCAAACAACAGGAATCCTGAGATCTTGTTGATGCAATTAGAATTAGCAGAATCACTTTGGAAAACAATTTGGCACTGTCTTGTAAAGTGAAGATTCACAGAGCTTTAACTCAGTAATTCCATCCCAGAATGAGAACTCAGAGAAATTAACAAATGGGTGACCAGGCACAATACACATAAATATCCATGGTGATACTGTGCCTAATAGGAAAGCCTGGAAACAATCCAAATACCCAAAGGAGAATGATAAATCATGATAGCCATCCAATGAAATGCTACCCTGAAAATTTAATGGCAACTATAGATGAATCACATGAATCACATGAATCACAGAAACAAAATAATGAGAGGGAAAAAGAAAACCATATGTCACAAAATAACACTTTTATAAAGCTCAAAAAAAAAGGAATCCAAAGCGGTTATGTAAAATATGAGACTAGGCAGATTATACAGGGCCCAGGAAAAGAAAAGCCAGTTCGCTTTTCCCTTGAGCCAGCAGAGGCCATGCTGGACCCGGGATGAGTACATCAAAAAGCTAGTCTGGCTTCCCATAGGCCACACAAACCAGGCGGGGCCCAGGAAGAGAGAAGCCAGGTCTCCTTTCCCATGAGCCAACCAGTGTGCGGGCTGAGAATCAAGAATACACACTCCCCTCCCCACCATAAGCAACCAACTGGCTCAGAGGACAGGCTGAGCTGATAGCAGCTGAGGTACAAAAACAATTAAATGCCTGTATTGTTTGACTGACTTTGCAGGACTAAGGCCAGCAGTCCGGGCATCTATTGGGAAGGTGACAGTAGGCAATATAGCAAATATGGGGGGTTTCCTTCTGTCTTTTTTTTGAAATCCAATATCATCCTCACCATTTTGTTCTGTACCAATTTGTTGTTTTGTTTTATTCAATGCTCTGTTTTATTGGCTTTATTCTGTTGTGTTTTATTTGATTTTACTATGTCTGAGGGAATAGACAACTATTATATGAGGCCCTGGGTTCCACCCTCAGCAACAAAAAGGGAAAGGAAGAAGACTAGAAAGAAGAGAGGGAGGAAGAGAGTAAGAGAAGAAAGGGGAAAGACGGAATAATAATTACAACATAGTCACTGAATTGAGTCACTGTTATTTAACATAATATAACATAATGCACACTTGAAAATCACACTGTTAAAGTAAAAGGGAACTACTTTTCCCCATTAAGTCTATCAAGTTACTCAAAGTTTGCTATATTTTAAGGACTTCTTCCCATTATGGTTATATGTAAAAGCATTCAGGTCCACTGAGGAATAAGAGATATTGAGGCAAGTTCCAGTGTTTGGTGTTTAGGTAAAAATCAAATTCAAAGAGGAGACAGTCTAGGGAAGGAGCAGAACCACCCCTCATGTGAGCAGTGTACAGTCTGTGAGAATTCACCTTCAAGTCTCCTTTCCCCCTACCACAATGTCCAGGTCCCCAATTGGGTTAGTGGCCATGGGAATCAGACAGAGATCAGGCATTACAACAAACTCAAATTTAAAACACCATAATTCCATTCACATGAATGATCAGTTCATTGATGTTATAACGAAATGTTTATACACTGAATCAGATGCGCTCAGATTCAGAAATAAGTAAATAGTTCCTCCTAAATAATGAAGACTTACATTGCCTTGGAAATCCATCTAGCTCTTTCATCTATTATTTATATTAAACATCCACTGAGATCTTATTTGGGGGAAAAAATAGTATTTGAAGCATTTGAAGATAAGCAAATTGTCTTTGGAAGTAAGTATTTTCTTGGTTACTCTCTCAACTGTGAAGTTTTACTTACGATTTCTAAAGTTCAACTGACAGAGTGCCTACATTTATTTGGTTAACTTTAATTTCCTGATGAACTGACAATTATGAATTTGTCAAAATAACATTTTCTAAAAAAATTTTTAAAAACATTTTCTAAAACAGCTTAATGAAGAACTCAAAATTTCAGACCAGTTAAACGCAGATTCAAATCCTAATTGTTGCCCTGTAATTCTGAGCAAGTCACTTAGCCATGTGAACCCTGTTTTCTCATCTAAAAAGCAGAAAAAAAATCATTAATATTGTTAGAATATTAATAAGATAATGTAAAATATATAGTATATTGCCTCACACATAGTATTTCTCATAAATCACAGCTGTTCATATTGAAACATTATATATCATTAACTGAGCAAATTCTTCTAGAAAACACAAATTCTGTCACAAATCAATGTGACAGGACAATTGCCTTGGGCTTAGAAATAAAGCACCGGGCTGGGGATTTAGCTCAGTGGCCTAAGCGTCTGCCTGGCAAGTACAAGGTCGTGAGTTCGATCTCTGGTACCAAAAAAAAAAAAAAAGAAATAAAGCACCATATGTGTGGTCCCTCTTGAACATATAAAAAGGGACTGTAGAAATAAATTCAACCTTTGCATAAATGAAAACCTATTGTTAGTAGATGGGAGAAAAAATAACAAAGTAACAGTACATACAAAAAACCTAGTAAATGACCACTGTAATGGCACATGTTCAAAGTTAGTATTACCACTAGTAGAACAAATCAAAATGTTTTTTACTTCCTAGGAAACAGAGAGAACTACAAAACTTTAGTCTCAAAAAAAAAAAATTTACTCCTCTGGTATCTCTGTTCACACTGTATAAAAAAAAAATAATCATTAAAATTAGACAAGCTCACATTGCAGAAAAGTCTAAAAAATAACTGGTTTAGAAATTTCAAGTGTCAAAGTCATAAAGGTCAAGCAAAAAAAGAAAACTGTTCAAGATTAGAAAAGACTAAAAATACATAACAACTAAATAGAACACACATGTTCTGGACTGGAGGAAATTATTAGGACAACAGAGAAAATTAGAATGGGGTCTAAGAATTAAATGATAGTAAAGATTTTTTGTTCATTTTTTTGTTTTTGTTTTTGTTTTTGTTTTTGTTTTTGTTTTTGTTTTTGTTTTTTGAGACATGGTCTCACTATATAGACCAAAAAGAAAATCTTTGAAACACAGAGATGAAAAAGGTAGACTATTCACAAAGTAAGAATTATTAGAACTGACATTTGAATGCCAACAATGGGAATTGTTATGGCTTATATCTAGGTGTCCCCTCAAAGCCTCATGCAGTTATAAGTGCAGCTTTTTCAGAGGTAGCTGGATCTAGAGTGGGTGATGCTGGGATTGATTCAAGGTGCAATACTAGGCTTAAGGGCACTAGAATTACCAGTGTGAGTGCTATCCATCCTAAGTGACCTGGATAAGATTAAGGGACAGAAAGAGCTGTGGCTGTCCCTTGTTGCTTTGCTACCTTCTGCATGCCATGAACTATTTCTCTCTGCGATGCCTGCTGGCTGTACCACCTTGCCTTGGAGCCAGCTGATTATGGACTGAAACCTCTATAAATTAATAAACTAAATAAACCTCTAAATAAACCTTTTCACCCTCTTTGAGTGTTGAGTATTCTGTCCCAACAATGAGAAAAGTAAGACAGAATTGAAAAATTATTTCCATTACACATAAGACTATAAAGGAATAAAAACTAATTCTATTCACTAAAAATGTAACTATCAATATTCTCAGAGGTAAAAACAGTCATTTCACACATATACACACACCCCCCTTTTTTTTGAGACAGGGTCTCACTATAATAGTGTGCCTCAGGCTTGTCTCAAATTTGCTATATGGTTTAGGTTAGCCCCAAACTCATGATCCTCCTGCCTCAGCCTCCTGAGTGCTAGAATTACAGGCATTAACTTATTTCTAATACTTATTATTAAGAATCTATCCCTAGCCAAGATTAACCAAAGAAATTCTTGTAAGAATGAGTACACTAATTTAGATGATATTGCTAGTCTCTAAGCCTTCAATGGGCTGCCCAAGAATTCTCTATCTTCAGAAGCACTACAAATCTCTATTATCAAGAACTTTTGGGACCTTCTTGAATAAAGGATTTCCCCCAAACAAAAGAGAACCAATATGCAACTTACCAGACTCCAAGGATAACAGCAAGCTCTTCAGCACATAGGTCAGGCATCTGAAGCTGTTCGCCGTCTGCTAACTTTATCTCATTAAGAACAGTATCATCATTGAGCTCAAGATTCTGGTGGAATAAAAAAGAAAGTATTTAGACCAAAAATTAATTTGATTCAATAAACAGAAGTGTATGTCACAGATAGCTAGTAGGGCTAATATTAACTTATCTTTTTGTTTAAGATTTTATAATGTCTATATATGGTGAATTATGAATTTATAATGTCTATATATGGTGAATTATGAATATATGGCTATTTCTTGTGATATACATATTTGATGATAATTTATCTTGTAGAAATGGAAGATGTACCATTTATACCTCTGAACCACACCAACAATAACGGTAAGAGTGACACTAACATTGGTTGAGCCTAATGTGCAAAAACCTCTCTACTAATAAATTTACATATATTTTCCTATTCATCCTCAAAATAACCATGGGTATTTCTATTACTATTTATGGATGAAGAAATAAAGAATTAAAAAAGCCAATCCAAGGTCACATTCAAAGCATATGGCAGCATCAAATTTCAAAGCCTGGTCTTTCTGCCTTTAAATTCTAATCTCAAATATAAATAAGCCTCAATGATATAGTGTAGCCAGCTGTGACATGTTACATAAATCTTTAGTTATTAATGATAGACCAAATTGACAAACTGATTCTGAAATTTAGATAGAAATACAAGGGATCTAGCACAATCCAAACAATCTGAAAAAAAATAAAATCTGAAGATTCAAAGAGTAGTTAAGGGCTGGGGATGTGGCTCAGTACTAGAAGACTTACTTAGCTGGCATGTATAGGGCCCTCGGTTTAATCCCCAAGAGCGCGCACACGTACACACACACACACACACAAAACCAGTAATGATTTCAAGAATTATTACAAAGCCAAGACAGTGTGGTACTGGCATAAACCAAACATATAAAGGAATAGAAAAAACAGTCCAAAATGTAAGACCATCTATGTATGGTTCACTGATTTTTCAACAAAAATACCTAGGTGACTGAACAAGTATAATCTTTTCAATAAATGATGCTCAAACAGCTGGATATCCATCTTTATCTCACATTATACTCAAAAGTTAAATCAAAGTTAATCATAGAACTTCAAAGTAGAAGCTAAAATTAAAACTAAAAAATAAAACTTCTAGAAGAAATCATAAAAGAAAATCTTGACAGTCTTGGGGTAGGCAAATAGTCCTTAAGACATGCAATGAAAATAAATCATTAGAGAAAAACTCAATAAACTGGACATCATCAAATTTTGAAGTTGTGCTCTTTGGAAACAGTGGTAAGGAAATGAAAAAACAAGCTACAAACTTAAAGAAAATATTCATAAAACTTATCTGAAAAAGGACTTTTACCCAGAATATGGAGAATTCTTGGAATTCAATAATAAAAAGATAAGCAAGCCAAATTAAAAATGGACAAAAAGCCAAATATGGGAGTAGACAGCTGTAAGCCAGTGCTCAAGAGCCTAAGGCAGAAAGATTACTGCGTGTTCAAGGCCAGCCTGGGCTCTATAGTGAGATCAGGACCATTCTGAACTACACAGCAAGACTCCGTCTCAAAAAGAAACAAAGACTAAAAATGGGCAAAATATTTGTAAAGGCATAGTCAATGCCCCCTTGTAATCCTACCCACTTGGGAAACTGAGGGAGGAGATTTGCAAAGTCAAGGCCACTTGGCAATATGGCAAAACCCTGTCTAAAAAATAAAACAAAATTATATAAGCACTTCATAAAAGAAGATACATAAAGAGCTAATAAGCATCTTTGCAATGTTAGGGATCTTTATCAACATTACACATTGTATACAGAGATATGTACAATCATATACATATATAGTTGCATGTACGTATGTGTGTATGTCATTTATCCTGAATTCATGGTGATAACTCTGGGTATAGTCTAAGCTAGCTCCAAGTATTTTGGATAACATGACCTATCACATATGTATCTTTCTTCTCTGAACCAAATAAGGTACTCTAACATCCAGAAATTAAATGTATTTACTAATGTCCACAGTTCTATAACATACATAAAATAATTTCACAACTATTAAACTTACAAAAGAACCTATTAAGTACAAAAATGTTTTATAGTTTTATCAGACTAAAATATATACTACAAATTAAGTGTATAATGTTTGGGTTTTTTTGCTCCCCAGTGACTATGGTATTTATTCAAAATTAATTATAGTAGTACTATCAAATACTATTTCCAAGCAGAAAATATTAAGGTGGCTATAAAAAGAAATAAATTTTATAAAGAGATTAAAGATATTTAAAAGTATTAGTACATTACAGTATGCAGAGAAAACTACTTAGTAAAACAAAAATTAAAACTCATAAATTAAAAATAAGTTATATAAAAGTGAGAATACTGACTAATTGAATTAAAGTACTAGAAAAAGCCTAATGCACACAAGAATTGAAAAATAATAAAGTTAAGCTAAAAATACTGGACATATCAATACATGCAATTAACCCATTAAAAATTTAAATTTTAACATTTAGATCTTTGATCCATTTAGATTTTAGTTTAGTACATGGTGATAGGCATGGGTCTAGTTTTAGTCTTCTGCATATGGCTAACCAATTTTTCCAGCACCATCTGTTAAAGAGACTGTCATTCTTCCAGCGAGCATGTTTGGCCCCTTTATCAAAGATAAGGTGGTTGAGTGAGTTTGTGGTTGTGGTTGGAGCCTTTCAATGTTTTCATTCATCAGTTGGAATGGTTTTATTCTATTTTGTTTGACTTTATTATGTGTGAAGGTATGAACAGCTGCTTTGAAGAAAACAAAACATTATGGCAGCCATTGCTGATTTAATATCGTCTTGCTTAGAAGTCCTACCATGCTTCTACTCTGCTATTATCATCGGTTCTATCATGTTGTGTCTTATTGGGATTTTAATATATGTGATAGTACAAATTTTTTTATTGAAAATGAGATATTATAGTAGCCATTGATCATTCTCTGTTATTTGGTTCAGAATGTCCTGTAATTCTTTCATTCTTTTGAATGGTTTTATACATTTTTGTTATGTCTGATATTATTGTATTTGAAACTATGCTCAGCTATAGCAGAGAAAGAGATAGTTTGATAGCTACTGTTAATGTCCGGTTGTCTTACTGTAGAGTGCTGTGTTGCTTATGTTGTTCTGTTCTGATTTTCTTTGTTCTGTCCTCTTTTGTTTTATTCTCTTTAAAATACAAAAAAGTTAAAAAAAAAAAAGAGCTAATAAGCACATAAAAATTCCTTAGCAATACTAACCACACAAATACTAATAAACATTAGAATGGCTAAAATTAAAAGACTGACAGTACTGTATGTAAGCAAGGATCTGGAACAATTGGAACTTTCATACACTGCTAGTGGAAATATAAAAATGATACAACCACAGAAAATAGTTTGCTAGTTTCTTATAATATATATTTATCATATGAGCAATGAATTCTACTCCTGAATAATTACTCAAGAGAAATTAAAATACATCCACATAAATATACATATACAAATATTCATAGTGGTTTTATTTGTGATAGTGCAAAACTCAATTCAATATTATTCAGTAGTAAAAATACTACTCAATAATAAAAGACTATTCAGTAATATGCACACTACAGATAAGTTTAAAAAAAAATAGTTGACATATGCAACCACACAGATAAATCTCAAAAAAATCATCAAATAAAGAGGCCAGCTATAAAAGAGTACATATTATATCCTTCCATTCACACAAATGCTAGAAAAGGTAAACTATTCATAGTCACAGAAAACAGACCAAAGGTTATTCAAAGCCTAAGGAGTAAGAATTAATTGCAATTAATTAATTGGGTAAAAGAACTTAGTTTTACTGTCATGCTTAGGTGTGTGTATATATTTCCAAACTCATTAAACTGTGAAATTAAGATGGGTCAATTTTCTGTAAGACAGGCCTCTATAAAAGTGGTTTTTTAAAAAATGAATCACTATCCAGAAGATACAGGCACAAAAGAAATTAGAAGTCACACATCTGAAATTTCTGAAACAATGGCAACTGGAGTAAAGAAACAACTTAGAGCTTGTGCTGTTTGATTGACTTTGCATGCCTGTTACTGGTGGCCTGAGCATCTATTTAGAGGATAACAATGTGCGTTGTAACAATGTACCTATGTTTGATTTCCTACTGACTTGTTTAAAATAAATAAATAAAAATAAAAATTAATCTCTAAAGGAAAAAAAACCACAATCATACTCAGTAGAATGGTAGAAATTAAAGACGGACAACACCAAATATTGGCAACAATGAAGGGCACTTGGTACTCCCATATATGGATGGTGGGATTGTAACATTGTACAACTACTTTGGAAAAGCAGTTCATACTATCTCACAAAGTTAATATGGCATTTTTGGTTTGGGGGGGGATTTCGGTAGTTTTTTTGGTTTGATGGGGGGAGTTGGTACTGGGAATTGAATGCAGGACCTTATGCTTGCCAGGCAGGCACTGTGTCACTGAGCTATATCCCTAGCCCTGTCTCATAAAGTTAAAAATGTACTTACCACACAACCCAGCCATTCCATTCCTAAGTATTTACACATGAGAGTTAAAAATATGTTTATTCTAACATACAAGCTTTCCAAGGTGCTCTAATCATAATAACTACTGTAACAGAAACAACTCCAAGGTGCACCAACAGCTAAATAAATCATGGTAGCTTACCCATCAATAAAATACTACTCAGCAACAAACAGGGGTCAATGGTTGGTAGCATGAAACTGGGTCAAGATACTGTGGAATCTACTGGGTCTTCAACAGACTTCCCAGAGAACCATCAGTACTGCTTCACACAGGCATTTTGAAAATAAAGTTCCATAGAAACAAAAGCTCCTTCAGGAGGACAATGGAATTCCAGTACATCTAAAGGATGGGATAGCTCAAGCCCTCTTATAGAGAGCCACTATGATTCTTACAGTTGGTGGGAACACACATGCCATATATCAGTCGCCTATAGCATCATTTCCCAAGAGGCCAGAATGACTGGTCAAACCAGCAATCACATGGCTCAGTTTCAAACAGCTCTCTGGACCAGTTACATGATAAATAACTGGCCTCATTTTTGGAGATCACTATTAACTTGAAATAATTGCCACCAATAAAGCAGTCTCTACAATGAAAAAAATAATAAACAGACAACTACTAGTTTTACAATATGGGTGAATCTCAGAAATATGCTAAGAAGTCAGACACACAAAAGTACATAATATGATTCCACTTATATGAAATTCTAAAAAAAGCAGATCTAGTCAGTGATCAGTGAGAGAAAAGTGATTGCAAAGTAATGTTGGAGGGTTTTCTCAATGGTTCTACATTATGGTGGCGATTACATAGTTCTATGTATTTTTCAAATCATCAAACTGTACATTTAAAATGGTACATTTTAGAACCAGGCATGGTGGCACACACCTATAATCTCAGCACATATGAGGTTGACTCAAAAGAACTGCCACAAGTTTGAGGCCTGCCTGGGCTATGTAGCAAGTTCAAGACCAGCCTAACCTACACAGTTAGACCTTGTTTCAAAATAAATGAATAAATAAACAAATAGGTAGGTGCATTTTATATAAATCGTTCCTCATAAACTTGCTTTGCAAACAGGGGGAAGGGAACCACTTCATCTGCCCAAATCACAGGCCAAAGGGGCAGCTTCTTTGTTTACCCCAACTCTAGACCTACTCTCCCATCTACAAGGTTTCAAGTAAAACATATTGCAATCTACAACAAGCACCTGAAGGAACTTCTCAGCTCCCAATGTTAAAGTTCCTCCCTGAATGAGCAGTGGTTGGCAGGGCTTACAGGTATACAGCACACCCTGGTGGCCATCCTTTTTCACTACAGGTCTTTCAATAGACATATAATTTAAAATTTTCTGACACAAATAAATTTTTAAAAAATAAAATGATAAAACATCAAAACATTCCTATAAGATGTAAAAAACCACTATTAATTAGATATCTACACTCTTTTTTCATTCAGTCATTACTACAGTATGTATTTTATACTTAAGGCCCATCTCAGTTTGGACCATCAGCCTTCATGGCTAATGGCTGCCATGATAGGCAGTGTGGCTCTAGAGTGTCCCAAAACTCCCATCTTTTCAAATTCTTTCAGGGTTTTATCAACTTGCTTTTGTCTACATCTAATGTTTTATAACACATTTGTAGACTGCCCTTACACACATCTGATCTGATCTGATCTTTAACAAAGTACAATGTAGGCAAAAACAAATGAAACAATCCCAGGCTTGGCAGTGAGGCTGTGACAGGAAGACATCCTCTCTCCTCCCAACCCAGGACTCCTTTTCTCACAGGGAAGGCCGCAGAAGACCTGAGCTGTGTTAGTGTTAGCCACAGGGAATTATTTACCAGATACAATGAGGCAATCAAAAATAGTTTCAATCATCATTCCAGATTCTCTACATTCCTCTCAACTATTTTTGCAAGTAAAATACCCTCTTACAGTATCTATTTAAATCCGAGTTGCTAAAAGTTCCCATTGTTAAATATTTCTCTTAGTGCCACTTGGGCCTCACCATTCTCTTGAATCAAGAAATAAGAACACAATCCACCACCAATACGTCAGACAGAACATATTCAGATTCAGTGTGCACTTGTCAGAGGCAGCTGAGCATATATGTATTTCTGTTTTCTGTTAATACACCTTTTTTTTTTTTTTGTTAATACACCTTTTAATTTCTTCTCCCTCTTGCCCCTCCAACAGATGAACATTAAAGAGAGACAGTATGTTAGATTTACACAATGATGTTTTTCATAACTACTGGTTTATTATACTTTGCTATCTAATAGCTTTAGGCTATGTAATTCTCCAATAACAACAAAGGAAAGCTCAAAGGAAAAATACTACTGGCAAGAAAAGTACTCCCTATTCACGACTCTACCAGGTATATTTCTACACTGTAACATTTCTAATCAGGACATATTTTTGCGACAATTGGTATGGAAGAGTAGCTATTAAATATAATTTAGTGAATTTTAAAATCTGTTAGAAAAAAGGCAATATAATATATAAATATTTTTGCCTTATTTTGGTTTGATTTGATGTTTTGGTGGTACTGAGGAATGCAGTCAGGCCTTAGGCAAGCTACACAAGACCTCCTTATTGAGCTTCACCTCAGACTACATGTGATGGGGGACAGGGTCTAATTAAGTTGCCCAGGTTGGATTTCAACTTGCAATCCTCCTGCCTTAGCCTCTTGAGTTACTGGAATTACAAGCATGCACCACCACATTTGGTGATATATAACTAATTTAACATATGATTCCATCTTCTATTCAGGAGAATAAAGTTATTTCTATCTAATCCAGTCTACACTACATAAGTAATACTTGCCATTAAGTCATAATTAACAAAGATTGTAAGATTTCTCAATGTATTTTACTTCAAATATGAAAGATTAAAGAAATTCTATATTAAATTACATTTTATATTTTATACATTCCTTACAAGAGTCATATCATATTTATCATTACAAAAGACAATTTTCAATACAACATGGTAAAACAAAAACAAAAAGTATTACTAAATAAAATGCCTGTTTTCATAGATGCTGTGCTATGGCCTAAAAACCAAACTTATGGCAGTTCTCCCAAGGCTTAGAGAAGGAGTTGAGGAGGGTTCCAAACATATAAAGGATGGAAGCAGGTATCAGCAGTTCTCTGACC
Source organism: Dolichotis patagonum (assembly GCA_004027295.1). Taxonomy (NCBI): domain Eukaryota; kingdom Metazoa; phylum Chordata; class Mammalia; order Rodentia; family Caviidae; genus Dolichotis; species Dolichotis patagonum. The sequence continues at coordinate 7,121 of PVJX010016748.1, read as the reverse complement.
AGGACCGACCTCCGTGGTGCACACCCTTGTTCAGTCATGGCTCTATATTCTTCACGTAGTACAGTCTATACCTTGTGCAGAGTAGCAAAACATGGGCTCCAAAGAGTGAAATTAATCAAAGGACAACTAAAAATGTAGATATGACATCTTGGGAATAAAAAATATAAATGCTAGTAGCATCCATGGAAGCAGCTAGAGAGACATGTAAGAACAGAACCTGATTACGATCATAAATTTAAGCTACAAAAACAGAATTCATCAGACACATCAGAAAACCATACTAAGGAAGTAACCAACCCAATAATGGAGTAACAAAAGGGAGATCATAAAACTAATGAAAAGGTATCCTGAACCTTGGTTTACATATTTAGAAGAAACCAAAGCAATCTCAAGTCTCTGAATATTGAAAAACATCCACAGGAAGAAAAAGTACAGTAAAAATATGGTAGCAGCTAGAAAAATCAGTTTTTCCTCAGTCTACCTTTTGTATCTCTTCAAGGGGATAATATATAACTGACTGCATTATTCATTCATATGTATTGAATTCTACAATACAACTTATTTCTCCTTACGGACTGTGTTTTCCCAGCTACCTTGAAAAGGCTCAAAAGGGGGCAAAATGAGCTCTCTTCCTACCCTACTCAGTGTTTCTACTCTACTCACCTACAATTAACAGACCTGGGTGTGAACTGAACTACCTAACTCACAGTCTGACTTACCTTGGTTAAACATTCCTGAGGGGTGGGTGCTGGACTGAATTCACAGTTTGAAAGGCCACCCGCTTCCCTTCTTACATCTAGAATCAGTTGTGCTACATAATTTTCCTGGAATCGTGTTCTTTTTCCTAAAGCACCTGAAAAAATAAAATGAAATTAGATCTTGTCAGTCAGATCTACAGTACAATCACACAGTATAATGTCTGCTCAATGCTTTAGAGTTGGTTAGATGTTTTCTTAATTTCATGTAAGAGAAATCTAAAGGCCAGTGATATTAAAATGACATGCAATCTACAATAATACAAAGCCAATATTTCTATTTCTACCACTAGATTTCCCGTATTTCTACCACTAGATTTTCCACGCTCACTTTTGCACCAAACTGCTTTTCAAAATGAAACAATTTATTAAGTGCTGTAGATAGAAGAACTATTCTTATCTCTATAGAAAAAGATTTTTAAAATGGAGAATAAAAAGATGGAGGCTTTGAGGGTAACTTGCCTCTGCACCACAGCCAAAGTTTAAAGCTACAGTTTTCAGGTTCTAAACTTCACAGTCTAGTATTGTACTATCAATTTTTCTTTAATGTATCCAAAATGATACACTGCCAAGTAGCTCTTTCAGACCATTTTAGAGAAGGAAAAGTTTCAATATTTATTCTCCGGAAAATCTCAGATTACAAAGACCTTTAATTAGAAAGACCAGTCTGAGAAGTCTGGATTTTATCCTGTGATGCATCTGGCTGTAAGTTATGCATCAACTCTTTAAACATATTATACCAAAGATAGCAACTGAAATGGTTTAACACAGCTTATGTTTTTTATAGTAAGTGGGGGGGCTCTCATTTTATATTTGTATCACATTTTTAAGTTCTTCACCCTTAACTTGGAAAAAATATGAAAAACTAATATTAAATATACTAACAGTTAAAGGTGAATATATACTAGACTACTTGTGCCATTAGTTTTTAAACAGTACCAGAAAAATCTCGTAAGACCAAGATATTTAAAAACAGTCTCTGAAACTAAACTCACATGTTATATATAACCATATTTTCATATACAGACAAGACTCCAACTTATGCATGGCATTGTCCCAAAAGTTATAAGCTGGATATTAAATAACTTTCCCCACATAACATAATAAAAGGTGGCTAAGATCCCAGGCAAGCGCACATTCTTTTTTTTCTCTCCCATATTGGGGATTGCACCCAGGGCCTTTTATATCCTTCTGTACTTTCTTTAATCTTTTGTTTTTCAATTTTGAGACAAGGTCTCACTAACTTGCTAAATTACCTAGTCTGGGCTCAAACATGCAATCTTCCTTATCAACCTCTCAGACTGCTGCGATTACAGGCCTATACCATCAGCTCAGGACCACAATGCTATATTTAATTTATAATATATCTAAAAGATTTTATTGATTAACACTAGCTCAATAAGCAGCATTTCAACATTCACAGACAAATAATCACATCCTAAGGTGCTCAGTCCAGATTGGACAGATATGAATAGGGATTCAATCAACGATTTCTGACTCTAATTAACTTATTCAATATTGAATGTCAACTATATAGTAATATATTAAGGATACAGCAATACATTACAAAATCTTACTTGGAATTCAGAAAAAAAATAGAAGTTTTAGGAGAAATTCTACAATTCATTCATTCATAAATTCATTCAGCACATATTTATTGAGTGCTTACAATGTGGCGGACAGGGTACTAAGGCAGTGATGAACCATCTGCTCACAGGAATACAAAACAACAGAATGGAAGCAAGAAGAAGGTATTTACAAGGAGAAACTATGCACAGAGACCAAGCTAAGTAGGAGTCAAGAGAGGCCTTCAGAGGCAATACCTAGTACCAAACGATCAAAGTTCATTGGTATAGTTTGCTACCTATTACAAACATGTACCTAAGTGAAATAGGTGATTCTCTGTAAATAAAGAAAAATATAACTTCTAATTTATCATAAAAATATTAACTCTAAAATATTTAAAAATCTTTTTATAAAGCAAAAAATAGGATATAGAAAGTCAAATACTAGCATACAATACTGTCAATATATATCCTATTTGATTATTAAAAAATCATTTATTCACAAAAGGTATTCTTACCTGTCAAATCAATATGCAATTTGCCAATGTCTTTAGCAATACTGAACTGATCTTTTGCTTTTTTATACTCATAATAATATAAAAATATGTAAGCACATTCCAGATGAAACTGAATCGCCAAATATCGACCCGAATCACCTACAAATAGGTCTTCTAGTTTCAACACTACAAAACAAAAGATGAAACATTAAAACTACAATGGGCAAGACAATAAGTCTATAATATTAGAATATATATATATAGTTCGGCTTTTATCTCTGAATACCTGAAATGAAAAAATGGGAGAATAACATTCTGGTAACACTGCAACTGAAATAAAATGATTGTTAAAGTTTGTTATACAGAATAAACTAGTACTATGGCACACACTAGATTACAAGGGAATCTAACTGATCCCCAAAACAGAATTGCCAAAATAATATCCCTCGCAAGCCACCCTTCACATTATTTTCAGTAATAGGTTAATCAGCATTTCACAAAGCAGTCTAAAGAATGAACAATGGAAAAAAGAGAAAATGTACTGCTGATAGTTTTTCCATCATTCAAGGTGAAAGAACTTATATTTACTACAGGTCTACTTTGCCTAGCACTGGATATTTTAAATGCTATGTTACTTGATTCTCACAATAATGCTTTTGAGGATGATACTATCTCTACCTACGTGGTTATAAAACTGGGCTTAAAAAAAAAAAAAAAAACTGAGCTCAGACAGCTTGTTATCACCTCAATTGTTAAACTGCAAAGCCAGGATTTTAATCCAACCGTGTGAGAGAAATAGGGAAAGAAGTTGGCAGGTAAAAATGTGATGCCACAAAAACTTAGTCTACTTCATCATCTAATAATCTGCCTACTCTAATACATTTAGAGTGAGAAACAAATATCCCTGTTTCGTTCCACCACGTGCTGAAATTACAGTGGGTCTGAAAACCAAAATAGTATTTCTGTATGCTGTCAGCCCTTCAAAGAGATCCTTAGGACTGGAAGAGAGTAAGTCAGGATGTGCGTGCCTCACCGCCTAGGGCACAGAGGCATCCAAACTTGAACTTTGTACTGTGATGACTCAGTCATGCAGACCAAATTCAGGAAAAGTTGGCCTGACAATATTCAATGCTCTTAGTGAGGGCTTCTTTTGTAAACCTTATTTTCATTTATTCTGTTCATTATTCCTGAGCATCTAGCCATTACCATTAGAAATGTTAAGAACCTTCCAAGATCTCAGCACAACTTATAAGTGACACAATTTTGCTTTGTGTTAATGACAGTAATTTTCCCAAAAGGATCAAGATGCAAAAATCAAAGACTATGAAGGCTGGTCAAAATTTGCTTAAAATCCTCTCTCAAACTGGGTGTGGTGCTACATGCCTATAAACCAAGCACTCTTGGAGGCTGAGATAGGAGAATCATAAACTGAGCCTTAACAACTTAGAAAAACATTGTCTCAAATTTTAAAACAATTTTTTAATCAGATAACAAAACTTTTAAATGTTTAAATTCTCTCTCAAATATCACAAAAGCTCATTTCTGCATTTAGCTCAGACAAGTCTAAAAGCTATAACATCTGAACTGTCCTACTAACATATCAAATAAGTCACATAAATGCCTGATGTTGGTTACATTTCTTTTCCCATCTATCTAAATTCCTACCTGTCTATACATGTATTATGGGTATAACTGGTTTTGATCTTGTACTTTTGTGCTTTCTCTGCATGTTAATATGTTCAGGGCTTAAATGCTATATGAACAAAGCATGAAGAACTACAGAAATCAACCAGGTAGCTGGATGTGGTGCTGCATAACTGTAATCCCAGCCCTTGGAAGGCTGAGGTAGGAGGATTAGAAGATTGTTGAGTTCCAGGCCAGCCTGGGCTACACAAGTGAGTTCAAGGCCAGCCTGGACTACATAGTGAGACCCTGTCTCAAAAAACAAGCAAACAAAAAAGAAAACAAAAGAAAAAGAAATTGACTGGTGAACCTGAGGAACAAAACAAAAATCCTTAAATTTCTTAAAATTTAAAAACAAATGAGTAGAACAGAAAACTAGAAAAGAGATCCAGCTGAAGTTATGTAAAAGGTTATATAGAAAAACAAAAAGAAAAGTACCAAGGAATCTTGAGGATGCAGATAAGACAGCCTGACATGAAATGTAGGAGAAAGCAGACAATAAAGAAAAGATAATATCTGAAAAGATAATAGCTAAGAACTTATCAGAAATGTGGGGAGACATCAAGTATCAGAATTCAAATTAAGAGACCAGGGATATAGCTCAGTGGCATGGTGCCTGCCTGGCAAGTGCAAGGTCCCATGTTCAATTCCTATACCAAAAAAAAAAAAAAAAAAAAAGCAAGGTCCCATGTTCAATTTCTATACCAAAAAAAATCAAGACCCACAAATGCAAAAAGAAAACCTTAGAAACAGCAAGATGAAAAGGCAGACTATTCATAAAAGAAGAATTATTAAAACAACTGACTTTTGAATGCCAACAGTGGGGTCTACAGCTATATCTAGATGTCCCCCAAAGCCTCATACAGTCTTGTTTTTTGGGTTTTTTTTTTTTTTGGTTTTTTTGTTGTTGTGATTGTTTTTGCCTCATACAGTCTTAAGTGGGGCCTGTCCGAGGTGGCTAGATCTAGAGCACGATGCTGGGACTAAGGATGTGATGCTGCGATTGATTCACGGTGCAATGTTAGGACTAAGGGTGCCCCACTCTGGCTGAAGGGACAAAAAGAGGGTCTCTGCTTATGCCTTGCTGCTTGCTGCTTCACTGCTGGCTGACTTCTGCCTCCTGCTTTGCCATGAAGGTTTTTCCTCTGTGATGCCCTCCTGCCAGGGAACTAGCCAATTATGAACTAAAACCTCTACAAACTATGAGCTACAATAAAACATTTTCTCCTTTAACTCTGGGCATCAGGTATTTTGTCTCAGCAAACTAAGACAAGAATCAAATGAATTATAATTTAATGATGAATTATAATTATAAATGAATTATAATTTAATGATGCTGCCTAGATCCTTTAACTGAGATTCCAGAAGGAGAGGAAAATAACATCACCAAGCAAAGTATCAAGAGTTCATCACCACAAACATGTGCATTCAAATAGAGTAACTGCCAAATTATTTTACATAATTTTTAGTATACAAAAGCATAACTTTGGGTATCCAGGCATAATCCCAACACTCCAGAGGCCAAGGCAGAAGAATCGCTGAGTTCAAGACTCCCCAGAGCTATGCACTGAGTTCAAATCCACCCTGAACTACATAGCAAGATCCTATTCAAAAAACAAAACAATTTAATTTTGACAAACCATAACTTTGGAGTTTTACCACTTTTAAGTAGAAAGAATAATGAGAAAACACTGCCCACAGGCAGACTGGAAAAGAGCCAAAGATCATAACCTAACACAGCAGTTTCAATCTTCAAAGTAGCACATTTGTAAAGTTTGGAAAGCAAGAAGCTAAGTCTCTATAAACAGCTTTTAAGAAGAGTTTATCTGTTTTTTAAGCTTCTAGGCTACAGAAAAAGTTGAAAGCAGTTAAAAGTACTCAGAAGAAAAATACGCACTGTTAAGTAAGCCACTGATGACGATATGCACAACTTTGAAGAGTCAAGATAGGGAATTGGTATGGCCCCATAAAGCAACCCACTCACCCAGCAAACATCTTACAAGAAGTGGAATCTCAAAGATACTAACTAGACAAGCATAAAGAAACACAAAGAAGGTGGCCCTGAAGCAAGGCCAGCAGATCGCTGTAGCTGCTGGTTTCAAACAGGAGCCTAAAGAGAATTCTTTCTGTAGTCTGTTGGCCATTTCAGAACTTTGGAAATGGAATGGTCAATTCATCAGAAAGAAATAGCAGGTGAGTATGGTGGACTTTGGGGGGCCTGCAGGGGAGAGACCCTGGCGCCTCGGGACCTGCACTGTGCAGTTGACTCAGGGTGCCAGGAGAACAAGGAACTCTTCCCCTCTCTGGGAGCAGCTGAGAGTGTGGAAGACTTTCGGCAGCCCGAAGGAGAGAGACCCTGGCACATAGGGACCTGCACTGTGTGGTTGACTCGGGGTGCCAGGAGAACAAGGAAATCCCCCCCCTCTCTGGGGGTAGCTGAGAGTGTGGCAGACTTTCGGCGTCCTGAAGGAGAGAGACCCTGGCACATCAGGACCTGCACAGTGTGGTTGACTCGGGGTGCCAGGAGAACAAGGAACTCCACCCCTCTCTGAGGGCAGCTGAGAGTGTGGCAGACTTTTGGCAGCCTGAAGGAGAGAGACCCTGGCACATCAGGACCTGCT
>PVJX010016747.1:0-39721 GCA_004027295.1 Dolichotis patagonum | reverse complement strand
CCCCCCCCCCCCCCCAGGCCTCCTATAATATGGACACGGCTGAATCTAGCATTTGTGATTGGTTTGTTGTCTAGCGCTGGGACTGGTGATGTGAGTGTTCCACCCACCTAGGAGTGGAGCAACGATATGATGTATCGGCGGGAAGACAGTGCGTCTTTCTTTCTTGCTGTTCTGTGCCTTGCTGTTTGCAGCAGCCATAAAAGGCTGCCCCTCCACGACATCCTGCTGCTTTGGAGCCAACTGAGTATGGACTGAAACCTCCAAGAACTGTAAGATATAAACCTTTCCTTCCCTAACTTTAGGCATCAGGTATTTTGTCTCAACAAGGAGCAAAAAGTAACTAAGAAAGCACTCTTGACCATATTTTGTACTCCTTTTTTTTTCGCATAGAGGTCTTGAAAAAAAATTCTCTGTAGCATTACCACTAAGACCAGGGCTCTCCAAAAGGGAGGAAAGCATCATATATTATCTCAATGTAAATTAGTTTAATATATTAAAATATTGAGCATGTTTTCCTTCTAAAATAGAATCGCATTAATAGGAATTAACAACAAGAAACATCGATGGAATTTCTTAAATATGAGCTCTTGAATTTGGATCATTGGTTCTCTCAAGACAGATGCTCACATTTCAGATTAAAATAGACTGCATCTAGAGATTTGGTTTTTGTTTTCTAAAATACAAATACTTGCTGGACAAACCATGTAAGCCTTTGACATGTTGTGTCATTTTCCTGGGGGCATGCCCTCTGACCCTTGCATAGTGTAGAATGCCATGAAAAGCAGAAGTAACTCTGGAAATCCAACCACACTGTTCTGTCAGCCTCAGATTCCTGGTCTTTTTCATGGCAGTGACACTTACTGTCCTCCTCAGAAGGTATTGTATAGTGCTGTGGTACTTTGCTTGCATTGCTTTTACAGAATTTAGCAAAATTTATTATAATGTTTTCTTTTAAAATATGGATATCTCTAAACCTTGATGAAAAGTTCAAGACTGGCCATATTTTTGTTTATAAATTTTGGGGGGGCAGTTGTGATGGCAAATGCCTATAATAGCATTTGGAAGGCTGAGGTAGGATTGCTGTGAGTTTGAGGCCAACTTGGACTACACAGTGAGACCTTGTCTCGAAAAATTTGTTTTTTCTTTGCCCAATAGAGTACCAGCATATTGTAAAAACTCAAAAGATTCTTTTGAATAAGTAATTTCAATTCAGTAACATCTATATAGATATTCCATGCATAACATTTTTTCCTATGTATAATGAAAAAAATGAATAAGAACTTAGAGCCTCTTTGATAGACACACTAGAAAACAGTTAAACACTCAGATGAGAGTTTGAAAGTAAGATCATGGAGATGCTAGAGTCACGAAAGAGAAAGTTTCAACATAATGGCTCGGCTATGTCTTTCCAAGGTAGAACGTTTCACCCAGCTGGAATGAAGGGAGGAATTTGGATGGGTAGAAGCTCGCAAGTGGTACTATGAACTACATGAGCCAAACTCAGGAAGAAGACCTTGCCTCCTGCTATACTGTAGAAGGAGGAATCAAGTGAGATTGGACAGTATCTTTTCCAAACATAACTGTAGCAGAAAACTTAAAGGGTTGTCATTTATAATTAACAAAGTAAGTATCAGAAGTTCCTCTTTGATCCAATTTCAGAGTTCAAGGAAGATCTAATGAATAATTCATCATCTCTAAGTGTTTATCTTCATCTGTAAGTTTTTCCTAGGTTTGTATACATGAAAGAAATAATAACAATTTCTTTTTCATAGGGAAAATAAGGTAGGTTGGGATTAACTTTGTGCTCAGAATAAGCAAAAGAACTGTATAGTATGACTCATAATTTTTCTTGTTATTTGGAAGAAAAAAAGAAAAGAGAAAACAGAGCCCCACAGACATGAAATGCCAAGCTATGTCCAGGGAACAGCATGCCTGGCTGGGTTTTTTCCACCTGCAGTGGAATATGGTTCTTGATAGGGAAGAAGGAAGACTTCAGCTTCTGTTTTCCTTCCCCAGCCTGAGCCAACCCAGATCCTAAGCTGGGACTCCTGGAGCTATACAGAGAAGTACCTGTGAGCAGCACTTCATGATGCTATTTGGATGCTCTCCAAACACTCAGCAGAGCTCGAGATCCAACATCTGGCACAAGATCAGCCTAAATACTACAGGCATAGCTGGGCCAGCTGCATCTCCTTCTCTCACAGTGCCTTTCTAATAAAATATCTAACAGTTTTGATCCTTATACTGTACAATTATCCCACCAGCTTTGGACTGGAGAATACCTTTGCTGGTGTCTTTTTACTCAGATCAGTAAGAAAAATGGCTTATACTTAATAGAGTATGACGTTGGGGATGGTGGAGTGGGGCAAAATGGCTAAAAGTGTAGTGGGTCAAATAGCAGACCTCAAAAGGAGATTATAAGTAAGGTATAAATCATTGATTGTGATGTGATGCAGATAGAGGAACGACATAAAATCCTTGATTAGCAGAGGCTATAGTGTCCTGCCTCAATGCCTTTGTACCCACCATTCATCTTCCTTGTTACTGCTAATAACATACTCATGTGACTTGCAGAGGGCTGCAGCTGGAAAGTGCGGCTACAATGGAGAGCTGCTAAAGGATTCTTTCCCTCTTTCTTTCAGGCACCCTGCAAACAATGACAGAGATATGAGAGTATAAAAGAGCTCTGTAGCCTCCAGATAGAGCAGTTGTGAGGTGTAATTTCTGCTGGAGTTACGTGCAGGAGCAAGCTGGGCCAGGGACTTCTCTGAACGCACTTATTTGTCTTGGTTTCTTCTCAGTTTGGCATTTTATACTTACTAGCCTCTCCAGATGGTGCATCCTTAATAAGTTACCTGTATCTGACAGGTAGGTTCAGTGTTTGCTGAAGGGAGAAGGTGGTTTAAAATGTCACTGTTACATAAATGGTAAAGAGACATTTCCCCCATCTTTGATTGAAAGACAGACAGACAGACAGAGAGAGAGAGAGGTTTCAATGTTAGCAATATGGTCTGTTCTGAGACACAGAATTATAATTCTACTCATATCTGCTACTCTATGAGGATAAATTCTTAAAATGATAGCAATACTACCTGATACATAGGAAAAAATAATGGTATTAGCTACAAGGTTTTGTGAAGCGGAATTTCAGAGAACAAATTTATCCTTCCTCCCATATTATTGATTAAGCACCACCTTGGTTTTTCCAGGGCACTTCAAATTGAAAGCAAATGAATTTTGTAAAAGATGGCTTTTCTTCTCAGGTAAATAACATAAATATAACTTGAGTTGACTTTGGCAGGATAATTTCTTTATATCCTGCGAGTAATCCATTTAAAATTGGTCTGTGTGGTTGCCCCTGTTGCCCCCACAACTACGACAGCAACTGCCATAGTAACTGGATTGCTTCCGTGGTTTGTTGGTGGATGACAGAGGAATTATGCAGCAGACTGAACATTAGGTAAGTCTCAGCTTGCAAGGATAAGGAAAAGAGGAGACTCAGGAGGTCGAAGAGATCATGGTTGAGCCTGACTTAGTGTTAAGGGATTGTGTTTAGAATGATCATCACTTAACGAGGGGCTGGGAGATACATACAAGAGGATTGCTCTCAATTTTAGCTCTTAACAGTGAGGCTTAAATGCATACATTTTCTCATTCTATTTTTTCCTCACAGCTTTAAAAATATTTGGAATGCATATGTAGCATTAATCAGGTTTTTATTTGTAAGATGTATGTTTCCAAGTTTGCCCTTGCTGCTACTCATCATTGAACACATCCTCTCTGTTTTATTAACTAGAGAATTGTTTCTTCTTCTAAACTTCCCACAGTGTGTACTCCAGGAGCATTTAAGTTACTTTTGAGAAATTGATGGTTTCTGTAAAACTATTTTTGCTTCCAGGTTTATAATTTGTGTGCATTCTTATTTCCTCAAGAGTATTTTGATATTTAAAGAAATGCCTGTGGTGATTTATTTTGAAACAAAATCTTTCAAGTTATATACAGCAGTTTGCAGGGATTCTTGCATGGTAATTTAGTCTTTTTTGCACAGGCTGAATTTTATCATTCAAGAAATTTGATTTTGGAAGTGTTTCAGATTTTTTTAATAAACAAATACTGGTTTGGTGCAGTCTATTTTATCTTAATCCTTTTCTTTTCTACCTCTGGACATATAGGGATAATTAGTGAGGCCCAGCCACATCTACTCTGACAACTGAGGGCTGTACATCAGTTCTAATAGTATATCCAGTGAGGGTGAGAATGACCACAGGGCATGTCTTATACTCACTCTCTGTGTCCAAGTCAGACATTTAGTATCATCTAGTAATCTCAGATACTTTCTCGTCTGTATTCTCCCATAATTAAAGTAGTTTCTCTTATCCATTGCATGGAATTTAGCTTGGCACCTCTATAAAAAATTTTAAAAGTCTCAAAATATTTACTTTTGGACAAAAAGGCCAAGCAACTCTGATTTTATAGTGAATTTAAAGATGAGCAGTGAGTTCCTTTCATTTCTCTGTGAATAATCCTTTTTGGTTTCTGATCCTTAGGGCAGGATTTCTTAATGCAAAAATATATGGATAAATTAAGGAGCTGTCATTAATGTAGCCTTTGCTCTTTAGGTTTAAGCAGGAAGGTAAGGATTCCAGTACGCCTGGAATTGTCTTCCTTGGCTTGCTTCTTGGGACTTTTGAATAGGCTCTTTACTGCTTGGGTTGAGAGCTTGCTTAGAGTTTTTGTGATGAATACAGAGACTTCTCAGAATTTAGCTGGGCTCTGCATTATTTGTTCTTGGTCACTTCACAATATTGAGAATTTTAGCTTGTGTTGTTCCAAAAGTAATCATCTATACTGACCAGTTGCTGAAGAATATCACTGAAAACTGACTCCATGGATTAATATTTGACTACAGGTGTCTAGTCAACATAGCAAATTAACAAAGGTATTTATCACTATTATCTCTTTAAATTTGATTAACAAATAGATGAGAAAACAGTTTATGAGAGATGTTGAGAGAATTTTGTGAGATATAAAGTATATAGAGAACCTGACCTACCTTGCACAGTTACATAACTTTACGTCAGTTGTGGAAAAATTGACCTAGGCAATTTTGTCTCGGAGTACCCGAACTGTCTGAGGATAGAGTCAGTGCTGCATCCAGAGAACACAATAGTGAGAGTTGACACATAGAGTGGGGAATGCCTTTGTCCTCCCTTTTTGTTTATTATCGTTCTCTCCAGAAATCCAGAGATGTGAGGAGAGAGACAGGCCCAAGAGTATGATCTCTGGAGACTTATGTGTTGGATGTCTATGAGATGGTCACTTTTCCAATTGGTCTGTCTGCAGTAAACCCCATAAGTCAATAAACTCGGCCCTACTCAGGAAGCTTCCATTCAGCATCTATATACATGAACAGATTCACTAATTATCACCAGACACTTGTGGAAGTTTTTATTATGAAAAATATAAAACAGATGGAAACAGAGGAGGTAATAATACATAGGAAATTTAAAAATACAAGGACCATAAAGAAGCATTCAAAACACTGAGAAGATACTGCATTTATAAAAGAGAAATGGGATAAGATGAAAAGGGAATATTCAGAGAAGACAAAACACCTGGAAATGATTACTGTGATGAAAGATTAAATTGAAAACTCTACTACAAAATAAAAACATTAATGCCAGCAACATGATAAAATAAAAAACCAGGAACATTTACAGTTTAGAGGAAAACGTATCATTTGAAAGTAAGAACTTCTATCCTTTTAGCTCCATAGAATTATCTCTCTTATTAGTTTTTCTTGTCTTATTCACCTGCCTTGGGTTTTTAGCACAATACTGAAGGGTATCAGTAATAAAGGATTTCTTTGTTTAGTTTATCACTTGCACAGTAGCTGTCTCTTCTACTTATGGCTCACTTATTGCTATGGTTTTACTATATCTCTCGCACAATTTAGGTGTTGCCAAAGTAATAGCATTAAGAGTTGGGACTTTAAAAGAAGTGTTTAAATATTGAGGGCTCCTTCCTTATTAACAGGATTAAGACCGTTGTTAAAAAGGCTGCATAGAGCAGCTACAGTAGCACTAGACTAACTTGCTGTCTTGCTTCTCTGCTTTCTCTTCTTTGTAAATTGTGAAGTTTCAGGTATTCTATTATAGAAGACAAAAACCCAGTAAGACACTTATTTTTAACCATAAATGAGGATTGAATCTTACAGAATGGAGATTTCCAAGTCTCCTGATCACTTTTCTTCTTACTTTGTGAAAGCAGTGTTGTGCTGGGCTGGTAAAGATTGAGAGTCAAGGTGGGATAAATGCACTTGTAAAGTACACTTGAACCCTTTATAAAAATATATTTACTATAAAAATTTTAAAAGCACACAGTGATGGTAGCAATAACAACAGTTTTAATTCTCACTTTCTCTTAGCAACATTTAGTACTGAGCTAATTCAGTCAGGGAGAAATAATTGCCTTGCACCTAAATTGGTAACTGAATTGATTTATTTGTATTATGTGGTAATATTTTGCCAGTATAAAGATCACTTTAAGATAAAGTTACAAAAATTATCATGGGATAAATTAATGAGTTAATGTACTTAATTAGATAATTAAAACTAAAAATTTCTTTATATATCACTGTACAAACTTCTGACATATATCTATATACACAGACATTTATATATGTATATATAGACATATATGCTCATTTCTTACTGTGAGCTGGAAAGCACAGCTCTTTAAGCATTGTGGAATGGAATGCATGATCTCTGGATAAATGAAATAGAAAGTAAGCACTATATTTGTTGCAAAAGTTCTAATTGTAAGATTCCTCAAAACAAATACATTATGATGATAAAAATATTGGACTATGAAGCTAAGTTGTCTGAGTTTAAATCCCAAAGGTATTGTAAAGAACTGGTACCATTAGAAAAGTATTTATTCTGTCGAGTTTCATTTTCCTTCTCTTTAAAATGAGAGGTACTATTTTTCTCGTAAGGGAACTATAAGAATTGAATGAATTAATGCATAGAAGCCTTAGAAGAGTGCCTACATTGGTCATAATTTTTGTTGCTGCTACAAAACCTCTGCTACCCATAATTTAATGGGGGGGAGATTTACTTTAGCTTATGGTTTCAGAGATTCCACCCACAGATGTTTGGGTGTAAGGAAAAACATCATGGTGGAATGACATTGAGGAACAAAGATTTTTACCTCATGGTGGCCAGGAAACAAAGCAGGGAAGCAGGGCCAAGGAGGAAGGGGCAGGGATCAGATATAAGACCCCAAGGCTACACCTCCATTTCCCATCCAGACACACCCAGGAGTGTGAATTAACTAATTCCCTAGGTGGCTTTCAAGCCAGCCAACCTGCAATGATGCTTAGTCCTCACAGTATCTGAATGGCTAGGAGTCTATAAATGTCACTTATTATTCATGTGTTGTTTTAAAACTCTACAGCATGCCTCTTTTTCTTTTTATACATTATCAACCAGAATAATTTACAGTTTTCTCTATTTTAGACTTTAATATGTATATGTTGTGTGTGTATAATGACTCATGTTAGCAAAAGTGGCCTCATGAGTCATAATAGCAGAGACTAATGTTGATAGCCCCTTGTGTAATAGAACCTGAAAAAATTGGATTATGATATGATTGAGAAGTTGCCTACATTTCTTATGACAGCAAGTTTTCCACATGTTGGGAAAAATCCTAGTGTATTTTGAATCAGAGCTTTATGCCAGAAACCACTTGTTCTCAATTTACTCCTAACTTGAACTCCTTGTCTTCAGGCTTGGATTGTATGTTTATGGGGAATATTCAGGATTTACAAGCAAAAATCAAACTGAAATGAATAGAATATGATATAATTTCTTCTTAAGTCTAATCAAATTGCAATAATATCCTTTCTGAGTATTAGATAACTTTTTAGCTTTCCTGTCATACATGATATTACAATGATAACCTTTCACAATGAATTTAAATTTCAGAATTTAGAAATAATGGACATAGAAAACTTTGTAGTTTGGACAGGGAGGTTTTGAAAATGAAGATGTTTTGAATGCGCATCTTGTGTCTACTAAAAATAGAATGTAATTTGCTTCCAGAATGATAGGAAGTTAAGAACTCTCACTGTGTTTTTCCTACATGTCCTTGACCTAGGGCTAGCTCTGAAAAGAATTGGGAAGTATACCTGGAACTATCTGTTCCAGTTCTTCCCTTCCCAGTGGCTTCCAACAGTTCAGGAGCTCGCTGTCTCTTTAAACCCAGTGATGCTAATGTAGCTTGTTCTCAGAGCTCAGAGGATAAACAAAATCTCATTAATGTGGGCATAATGCTAATGTGTTACTTGTCCCAGAGCATTTTCAATTTCAGGAGATGAAGAGCCTGTCTAGTAATAGGATTTCGCACATCAGAAAATAACAGGAGGGCCTTGGTAGGAGGCTTCTAGTATCTCCGAAAGCACAACAGACACCTGCTCTGCTGGTGTGAGATGTTAGGAAGTGCTTTAAAGGGCGTTTAAATTTCTGTATGTTAATATTTGTAAAGACTATTGAGATAAGCATTAGTAACACCTTGGCTTTATGGAAGAAGAAATAGAAGCCCAAATTAAAAGCCTCTCTGTGGCCTCATGTATGTTGCTCATTTCCCTACTTAAGTGTTTCTACTTTCTTTGGGAAAATTGGTTTTTAGTGTACTTAAGGACAAATACAAATTAAAAATAAATGTCTTAATTCTCCCTGTTGAAGATAAGGGAAGAGATTTTTATTTCTCTGCCTTCCTTTTCCCCAGAGTATTGCTTTAGAAAACTAGTAGTTATTCTTTGAGATATATAAAAACCTTTTTGAAAACTAAATAGGTTTTTGGTCAGCTTTATATTGTCTCAAGAACCTGGGAACCATTTCTATGGAATGAAACTATCAGAAGTGAAAACACAACCATCTCCTAATGTCAATAGGAGAAGAGAGACCTAACTTTAATAGGATCCTAACATGTGGCAGTCTTGTTCCAAGTCATAAAACTATCTTCTGCAATAAAGATATTGTTTTTCCAATGGATTGGCTTTAACTGCTCACCCTAACTACTGAGTTAGGTGAACACAGATGCATCAAATACTTTACTGTAGGACTAGTTTTTAGATTGAAAACATATCTGTAATGGATTCTACGTTTTTTGGCTACACAAAAGAGTAGGAGTCTTCTCTCTGTGTCTCTCTCTGTCTCTAGCTGTCTCTGTCTCTGTCTGTCTCTGTCTCTGTCTCTGTCTCTTTCTCTGAAGTCTCAGCTAACTGCATGTGATGTGCAACACTTTCTTATTTAATGCTTGTTCATTAATAAAACTATTTTCTATCTCTTTTACTTTGGAAAAGAGTTTTCTTGGGGTGGCGGTTGGGAGATTTTTGCTTTTAATTTCATTCCCCAATACATTCATGTCAGCTCTTAGCTAAATTTGCCATCTGTCATGGTTTATGTCAGTGGCCCCAAACCCCATAGAATTATGGACTCGACCAAATATAGGGTTTGTGATTGGTTCATGATCTAGGGCTCAGATTGGTGGTCTGAGTGCTCTACCTGCCTAGGGATGGAGCCAGGATATGATGTAATGGTGGGAAAAAGGTGTGTCTCTCTTTTTGCTAGTTTGCACCTTGCTGTTTACAGTGGCCATGAATAGCTGCCTTGCCATGCCACACTGCCTTGGAGCCAGCTGAGTATGGATTGAAACCTCCAAGAACTGTAAGAAATAAACCTCTCTTTCATTTTGAGTGTTGCGTGTTTTGTCCCAGCAACGAGTAAAAAGTAACTAAGACACCATCACTTAAAAAAATGGAAATGGAAAATTAGGTATTGCTCAGATACCTGTTTTCATTTAACAAATATCTTAGAGCCATTTCTTTAAAACCTACTTGGTCAGTTAAGTCTGTTTCTACTCTCACTCTTCAGTTTTCAAATACTTTGCCTCTCAGCCACATGCAGAGCTAAGTAGATCTGGCTACTTGCTGGAAAAATCAAATCTTACTCAGCTATCATGACCATAAATTCATAGCCTGGGATTGGCTTTAGAGACCTAATATTGTTTATATTACTCTTACTATAGTTCTGTTTTGGTATTTTCAACAAGACTGGATATATGTATATTCTTCTGGATCCAACTCTGCTGAAAACACATAACTTATGAGATGAGTGGACAGCCAACTACTACTTCCTTTGATACCAATAAGAAAAGATTATTTTTTACCACCTTGGACAAAAATTGTATAAAAAATTGCTTAAGTTGAAGTCCAAAGTTCAATATAGGAACCAACACAAGTCAATGGAGAAGTTTGCACTAATACACATTTGTTAACTAATTTCCATCTGAAGTTTAATCACTCTTCAAAGAGAAGAGATAGGTTACAGATCATGATAGATGCTTGAAAGATTTTTTTCCATTTCTACTTGAGTTTATACTTTGGCATTTAGAAGCTAGGTTAAAGATATTTTCACTCTCTGTATTGATAAAATCCACTTCGAAGCTACTTTATAGACATTCACACACCCTCTATCTTGTTAAATTCCACTTGTTTGCATGTAAACTATTTTTCATTAAAGTTTAGTTGTAATTTGAACAACACATTTTCTCTTGGCTGCATTTTAGGGACAGAAAATTTCATTACAAGTTTTCGGAATGTACCAATAGATAAATTACTGTACAGATGAAAGCCATGTTTGAGTGTAGATGTGTATGTTTGAAATGGAATAAAATCATTATTGGCTTGCTCATGGACTATGATACAACTTACTTTTTATTGGAGTTGTATATTGCAGAATTCTGTGATGGCTCATACCTTCAAATTAAGCATTATTTAAATCTCTTATTTAGATTTTTTTGGGTAAATATAATTGGAAAATCAGTTGACTATACCAGGACAATTGAGTCTTTAGTCAGAACTTAATCTAAATTTAAGTTTAAGCAACTCTTTTGGTGGTAACAATATGCAATATTAGAAGCACTGTCAAATGCCTATTATCTTTATTTTGTAAACCTGTACTGTTATTGTATTGTTTGTTAGTGTTGTTTGTAATCTTTTGTTTTCATTTTTTTCTGTCTTTTTTCTATTGAATAAATTTAAATAAATAAATAAATTTAAGTTTATAATTTATCATCTCAGAAAATCTTTAGAAATCTTTAGATTTCTGATATTGTTAGCATTTGACCTAAATGTCTTTCTTAATCAGTATAAATTTGTAAGTTTCACATGTATCACAATATCTGGCACATAATGGTAGTTCAGAATTGATCATTATGATATTAAAAATTTGTTAATTAGATAAATTTAACTATTTTATAATATATATGTACTTCAGAATACAGTATATTTCACATATTGCACATATTGTATGCATATATGCATACAATTTTATCTATCAACTTAAAAGAGAGAGTTCTTGGATGGTTATCCTGGAGATTTTAAGCATATCAGGTATAGTGGTGTTCTGCCCCATTTACACAAGAATTACATGGAGTTCTTTCAAGCATACTCATGCTTGCACCCTCCTCGGATAATTAAATGAACATCTGTAAGTGGTTCTTGGTATTGCACTGGAGCTTCCCAGGTGATTGTAATGGGTAGCCAGGCAGAACCACTAAAATTAGCATAAATTAACTAACATCCAAACATTTTATCTACACCTCCTACCTGTGAATTCATCCAGCTCATTTTGATTTTTCACTGCCCTGTTTCCTGCCTGTGTCTAGCATAATAAATGTTAATGTTTTAAAAAGTTTCTATTATAAACTTTGAACATAAAATACCCTGGGAAGATTTCTATTTCATAATAATCTTTTACTGTCCTGGGCTTTTCCCCTTTTTTTCCTCTCTGTAGAGCAGCATTAGAAGAATTATTTTATTTTTGTTACAAAAGTAACACACTTATAAGTTTTTCACAAAATCAAGTAAGATGAGAGACAAAGAAATCAAAATAAAAAAGAAAACCTTTCTCATCCTTTCTTTTTCTTACTGCATTTAATAAAATCATCTCTATCACAAGTTGTTGTGTTCTGTTCTGGAAATGACATAATGTATATTGTTACATGAACACACACCACACACAGACACACACACAAACACACAAACACAGTCATACTATATTTTTAGCTTGTTTTTTCATTTAACAAATATCTTAGAGCCATTTCCATTAACATGTATAATTCTACTTTATTTTATTTTTTTAAAGGAATACATAGCATCCTACATGTATTCTATAATTTTTTTAACTGCATCCTTAGGAAGACACAGTTTTCAGTTTGTAAGTACTATATTAAAATAAATGCCACAAATAGTCATCTTTGCTCATCTTAATGTAATTTTGATATTATATCATTAAAAGTATTTATATGCACACCTGTCCAATTTCTGCTTTCAGTGGCTGTTACTGGCAGTCACTCCCTGTCCACCTTCTTGTAATAGCTGAATTTATGTGGCCGGGCTTCTGTCTTCCTCAGTGTCTGTAGTAAGTCCTTTCACCATAGGATAGGTTGTAACCAATTTCTTAGACTCAATCACAGAAAAGGTTGAAAAAAAGTAGAGGAGGAAAGAAAGATTGATTATGCCCTAGTTATTGCCGGACCAATAGTGCTCCAAATGATCATTAAAAAAGATAGTCATTATTTTTTCATGAGAGTGAGAAACAAATTAATTTATTCAGGAAAATAAGGGTGGGCTTAAGAGTCAAAGTAAAGGTTTGCATGGTTTTAAGTACTTTGTCTTAGTCTTCTCTTTTATTATCTGATCTTTTAATTGTTTCCTACTCACTGCAAATGGGTTCAGGGTGACCACTGGGCTTCCAGGTCATTTTCTGACTTGCAGTCCCTCACCTTAACTTGAGGTACCTGTGTTCCGCAACTGGCCAGTATTGGGCTCTTTCATGACCATGCCTTACTGCCATATCCCAGGGACTCTTTCAGCACTTCTTTGGTGTTCTAAATGTTCCAGGACTAGGGCCCAGCCTTCTATTTATCTCATATGTTGTACTGCATGGGGTGGGATATTTTTAGAAAGTGACAGTAAAGTATCATCTGAGTTTCTTCTAAGAGACACTCTGCATTCATCTTAAGTTTCCATCAGGATGTCACTTTACTCAATAAATACCATAACACTTTTTCTTCCTGTGAAGAAGATCAGTAAAAACACCAAATGAAATCATAGAAGTAGAGGTAGGGAACTGAGTTTTCTGGTTAAACAAGAAAAGTACACTACTTCAATAATAAGTTCTAGTGATAAATATTTTGCAACCTGTTTCCTACAAAGATACACCTCCTTTGGAATACTGAACCTCAGACATATGCACTGGAAAGAAAAAACAGAATTTCCTGCAACATTGGAATCATCAAGCTCCAGAAAAAATATCCTAAAAAGAATAGCTTTGATAAGACTAGCTGAAGATAAACCCATAAAAGAAACAAACAAAAAGAAACAAATATCTCTTTTCATACTAGACTAAAGGATTATCACTTTTTCAGAGAAGAGAAACTGAAATTAAACACTAATGACTAGCTCATATTTAATCATTTATGTTTTCTCAAGAAACTTACCTTCCTGAACCATCACTACATTATCATACATCATGCCTTAAGATGGTGTATGTTACAGTCAAGTAAACAAAGGTTTACAAACAACAGTATACAAAACACAGTATGGTTTCAGTGAGGTTAAACAGAACTCTTATCCAGTCCAGAGAGAAGAGACAGAACTTGCTGTGGGTTGAATATGTGTTTCTTAAAGACCTGTATGTTGAAGAAGGCTTGGTCCTGTGCTCCTGGCACTGTTCAATTGGTGGTAGAACCTTTAGGAAGTGAGGCCTTGTAGAAAGGAGTTAGGTCACTCGGGTTGTGCCCTTGAAGGGGTAGTGGGACTCCAGCTCCTTTTTTCCCCTCTCTTTCACTTCTAGATATTATAAATTAGGTATTACACACTCTCTGCAATGATACATTGCTGCACTATAGACCCCCAAAACCCGGCAAACTAATTATGGAGTAAAACCTTCAAACTATGAGCTGAATAAATCTTTTCTCTTTTTAGTTGATTATCTCAAGTGTTTTGTTACAGTAACAGAAAGATGAATGCATATGGCTTAATTTAATTAAATTTGATAAGGAGATTTATGGACATGAAAATATGTTCTTAAGAGAGATATTACAGTAGGGCACTACTATTAGCAATTAACACCTATGTTTTCACCAGAATGCTTACCAAACAGAAGTCCGAGGACCTAATACCTACATAACAGTTTTGTCTTGAAATACAAAGAAATGGAGAGAAATATCAGATGGATACCTGTAGCATACAGCCAAATTGATTCATAAGAACTATAAAGTTATAATCATCTGATTCCAACAAAATTTATCATAAAAAGATTCCATCAGTTCATTCATGACAGTATCATGAAGATAGCTTTTCCTTTGATCATCTTGCAAGTGAAACCTTCCAATTTCACCAATTCTACTCCATTTAGTAAGTCTGTATTACCTACCAATGTACACACTCAGAATGTTATGAGACAGACTTTTTTAAAGTTCTTCTCTGATTCATGAAACACCATGTCTTATCTATTATAGATAGGCATTTCCTATTAAACAAAGTTTTACAGATCATTCATAGCCAGTGACCTCATATCTGTCTTTGTCTTAATAATTCTCTTTAGTGAAAAAATTTTAAACATTTTTCTTTATGAAATTAACATATTTATGATTTTTAAAGTTGGGAGTACATGTAAGTAGAGAAAAGTAGTAGAGTGAGTAGTAAGTAATTACAGCTACTGTGAAATATTTTTTATTTTATTTCTATTCTTCTCCTATGGATATGATTTAAACCTTAATTATATTTATACTCCTTTGCTGAAACTCATTTCTAAGGAAAACTGAATTCTTAGCACCTGTACACTCAAAGGTTCTCCGAGCTTTAGAACTGTTTTCTATCTGGTCTAGAGAGAGACCCTTAGAGTCATGCTGTCCATTCCACCAGCTGAAAGCTATTGTAGTTTGGCTATGTGAATTTAAATGAACACTTAAAAGTAAATTTAAATCAAAATTTAAAATTCAGTTAATCCATTACACTAGTCATATTTTGAGTGCTCAATAGCCACATGTGACTATGGGTTATTATACTGGACAGTGTAGATGGAACATTTCACAATCACAAAGTTCTGTTAGACAGCACCTGTAGAAGGAGTTCTCATTCTCTACAGTGTTTGGGGAGATGAATTTCATTGCTGTGGGTGTGAGGGGTTGTCCTCTATGTTGTTGAGGTTTAATGTCTCTGGCCTGTAGCCATTGGATGCCAGCTAGCATCCTACTCTCTATTTGAAAAAGTGTCTCCAGACATTGTTGCTTGTCCCTGGAGGACAACATTTCTCTAGAGAATAGTAGGTAGCAATGAAGAAATCAGGCAAGAGATGTGTGGGCAATCTATGATTTTTGTTACCCTGCTGATTGCCTGGTTTAACTCAGCTGATCTGACTGGCAGGTGGATGTCCCTCCTCCACCAGTCCATGTGAGTCCCTCCTGAAGTTATGTACTCAGTCACTGAGGACAACCTTTCTCAGTAGAGGAGGCCTGTTCTTTGGTTAAGGTTTATAGGTAGCTGTGTTCCTCTGCCAGCGCTTTGAGACAAGCTTCAAGGTCTTTTTGTAGGACTAGATAGGGTAATCAAGTTTTCAGTACTCCGGATACATTAAATAAGGTGCTGCATAGGGCAGGTTAAAAACAAATATGTCTTTGAGATTAAAAACAAATCAGTAATAATAAATACCACTTGTTGAACATTATACATACACAATCTCTGCAATACCTATATCAGATGGGTATTATTTGTTTTGTTGTATAAATGAGGAAACATTTTAAGGCAACTTGAGTTTTGTTGTATAGATACGGACAGAGTAAAACTCTAAATCCAAATGTCTTTTATGTAAAAGTCCACAGGCTCAACTAATGCACAATGGCATTAAATTGTTACTGTGACCAAATACTGAAATGAACAACAGACTTTTCTGACACTAGGCAGCATTGTAATATTGTCTACAACCTCTATAGTATCTAGATAGCAAAGAGCTGCAAGGGAGGTGGGAGAACATAGTACAGCCAATTGAAAACTGGTAGCGAATTGTCGTAGGTTCTAGAATAAAAGAAGGAAATAGAAGTTTAGGTTTGAAAGAGAATTTAGATGTCATTAGTTAAAACCTCCTCTTTTTTGAGGTACTTGTGATTGAACTTTGGAGTATTTTACTATTGAGCTGTATCTCTAGTATTTTAAAATTTTTTATATTGAGATAGAGTTTCTCTAAAATTTCCCAGGCTGAGCTTGGATTTATGATCTTCCTGTTTCAGTTTCCTGAGCATCTGGGATTGTAGGCATTGACCATCATATGTGGCCTTTTCTCTTTTTAACTAAGAAAACTGATTTTTAGAAAAGCAGTTTGACTGGCCCAAACCCTGAGAAATGATCCAGGCTAGAACCCTGCCTTCTGACTTACAGTGCTAACCAGTGATACTGAAACTTTTAGAGATAAGTGCCCAAATTGCAACCCTACCAGTGGCTACAGACTCCTATAAAGCTGAAGTTGACAGTCTTAGGTTTGTCTTTCCATTAGAGAAAAAAAGGAGGAGAGAGAGAGAGAGAGAGAGAGAGAGAGAGACGTAGATTATGACAGTATGGTATATGTATTTAACAATAAGCTCTTTGGGTAGAGGAAAGCCCTGCTTTGAAGCATTTGCAGATTTCTGAGTGTATGTATATGTGTATATGTGTGTATGGTGGGGAGGGCTACTATTCTCACAATGACCAACTTCAATCTTTCAACATGACATCACTGAACAAACTGAAAGCTGGGAAGATCTCAGTAATAGTACACCATTTATTGGTTTTCCACCATGTAAATACAATAGACATGAATGACTTCAAAATCATATGTAACAACAAATTGTAAGACATATGTAATAGTAAAAATGTGAAGTGTTAAGAATGTATTACCTTTTTAAAAATTTACTTAAAAATTTTTATTAGTATGTACAGTTTTTCAGTACATAATGATCACATTCATTGTGAAAAACTTTTATTAATGTCTGTATGGGAAATTCTTACAAATTTAACACAGGTTAATCAGAGATAGGAGTGGGTTAATAATTCAACACCAGCAGCTACAGCTGTCCTTAGAGTAGATCTTTCCCAAAATTATGCCACAGAAGTGATGCTTTTGCCTTGATAGATTGACCTGCTTCACAGTGGGGGAGGCCCAGGACATTCAGACTCCAACACACCTGTGGCTCCCAGCAGCCCCACTCATTTAGCCCCAGCTGCTGTGCAAGGGACCATCTCTTATGATGCTTTGGTGGGAAGAAACATCAAGAATGCAGCTTCAAATCACCCAGTACCTCCTTTTAAGCCATTCATATTTCTCTCTTGAGCCATCATGCAACCATGCATTGGCTCGTTTATTTTTCTATTCATTTTGTGTAGCATAGACTCTGAGGGTCTTTGAAGGGAGTCTACAATAAAACTGCATTCCTGCAAGCATCTATAATCTAGTTACTGAAATAAGACTAACACTGTAAACAATCACAAAAGCAATAAAAGATAGTAAATGTGTGTAATAAAGGACTAAATGTTGTAATATAGACCTTCAGCGCTGTTAAGCTTCAGAGAAGGAGTGGAGGGAGCAGGAGGAAAACCATCTGATTTTTCCCTGTAGGTTTACAAATTCAGTGGTCTAAGTGATTATTAGTCAGCAGAGTAGGAAATGAAAGAGGGTGAAATATCCTGTCTTCTAGGAAAGTGCTCATTCATATACTCAGTCCACTTCATAATTGAGCATCTACCATGCCCCAGGGCAGTATGCTCAAGGTGATTTCATTAGGAACAGGAGGTACAATTCAAAGGCTTACCACAATTTTAATTTCTTGTAAGTCAGGAGGAAAAAAATGAACTTAAGTGACAGAAAAATTGTAATATGTAGTATTGATATAGCTGTCTTTATAGCAATGCAATCTAAAATGTAATTTTTAATAATTTTTATGGAACAAGCCCAGGAACTTGCCAGGAAGTGCCTCAGGCCCATGGAAATCATAACAAAACCCTATTCTAAGCAGCAGGGAAAGATAATGGGGTAAGTGATAGAGACAAGGCCCTGCTTTTATGGAGCTTTCATTCTCTGAGGGGGATACACTAATAATAAACCAATAAACAAATCGATAAGCAAGATAATTTTGGACAGTGATAAAGACTATAAGAAAAAACACAGTTATGAACAATTCAATGGGAATGTTTTGAAAAGTTCTTTGTGAATTCAATATCAGAGTTGAGGTCTCAATTATGAGAAAATGTGAGAAAATGATGTGAGAATCTAAAAGAAAGCACTTTCCAGACAGAAAAAACAGCAGGGGCAGAGGCATTGGGCTTGGAGAAGTGGAGGAGTGCAAGTCCAGTAGACCAACATAGAGAGAAAGCGGAGGAGGAGAGCAGAAGAAGTTAAGGTAATGGGAAATGCTAATGCTAGAATGCTAATGCTAGGGCTAGAGTCATCCGAGGGCTCAAGACTGTGCTAAACACAACAGGGCCTCACTGCTGGTGTTTAAACTGGCACGGACAGGGCGTAAAACACATCACCTTTATTGCTCTGGGTTCAGTATGGAGAACAGTTTGAACAGGATGGGAGGGGTGCTAAGGACCCTGTGAATTAATGCAGCTGTGTGATGCTGAGCCTTAGATCAGGACAGTAGCACTAGACATGCAAAGGTAAGGATTAATCTGGGATCTGTTTTGGCCATAGAGTGGGAGCAGTTGATATGGGGAAGCTGGGCAAGAGGGTACCAGAGGTGGAGAGACAGGAAGGGCTTCCCAGAAGAGATGGTTATGCAATCTCAGAAACAGATCACTTCTAAGGAAAGCAAAATTGTTTTACATCAATTTAAGAGCTTATTTTAGATTATTAGACTTAGAAATGCACTGCAATTAATGGGATGGAATGTGTGCATGCTGCAATTGCAGTTATTTACAATATTTTGGTATTTGAAAATTATCAAAGGAAGAGTAATATTTAGGTTCATATCATTTATTAATCATAAGATATATTGCACCACAGTAGTTTTAATTGTTCTACAGTATATTTTTATTGAAAACTTTGTGTATAAATGGGCCACAGGAAAAAACCTAATTTTGAATAGAAAGACTGCTAAAAGCAAATGAAAATAATATGTAACTAGAAAAAAGGATGATTTTAACAGTTATCTCAGGAATCAATGACATAATTTCTATGCATTAAATACCATAAATTGAGCCTATTGTGTCAAATTAAGCAAGAAGAAATGCATAAAATGTTTAATAGACTATGTGTTGGTGAACATGAGGATCAAATTTTAGGATACTGTAATGAAGGTCAGAAATATTTTTATTCTCCCCAATCTCCTTATTCCTAAAACTATTCCCAGTAGAATAAGATTAAATAAATTAAGGCATAAAAAAATTATAGCCTGCTATATAAATGAAAGGATTACTATTCAAATATGTGATCCAAAATTTAAGCAAACTACTTGCAAGGTCAGTTTTAATCCAATTAATTTTAAATTAATTAGTGGGATAAGACAGTTTACAGGGCAAAAGTTTTTATCCCTTATTAAAACACAAAATTTTAAAGTAACAATAAGATTACTTTCATGGAGTTGTGTTGTAGAAAAAGCTGAAGTTGTACCCCATTTTAATTAATATTTAACTTTGTATATTTATATATTGTGAGCATCAGGGAAGTGTTAGAACTTAGTCCATATAAGGTTTACCAGATTTTGGGATTGCATAGACCAGTAAATTTCCATTAAAAAAATAGATCAAATGCGAGACTACAATAAAGCTGTCAAACTTTTCATTTATTCATATTAGATGATTAACAATATCAAATAACTACTATTGTTTTATTGAGTTCTTAAAAGAAATTTTATGCCATACCTTATAAAAAATCTATTAGATTTTTCCCATTTTTCTACTGCTCAGCTGACTACTGAATATTTATCATGAATCAGTTAGCAGTTGCTGATGTGTATGATCATCAACAGGCAAACATTCTTAAGTTTCTGAACTGGTGGGGAGCTTGCCAAAAACAAATCATTGGATGATACATCAGACTTAAAAATAAAAACATTCAGGATAACTTTGCTTGCAATTTACCCTGATATTCTTTGTATAACTCATTTGTTCTTCTTGAAAACAGTTTCTGTAAAACATGGATTTGATTGACATAATTTTAATTTATATGCAAACATGATTATACTAAGTGCAAATCATTCTGTTTATTAAATGGTTTTAATAGGATCTTAATGATCATATTATGCTGCAAGTAGAACTATAAAATTTTTGTAGAACTTTTAAAGGTTTGTATCTTTTCTCATAGTTGAGTGTAATGTCCCTTCATGAAGATACCCGGTATTCAATTATTCTTTTAGCAAGCATAAATCCTTATTATTTATTTTGTACCCCTGGACTACCCAAAACTAATGTAGCAAGCAGAAGACATCCAGAAGGCCCAGAATCAGGACAAGTGATGAGCCTAGCATGGGTTTCAAAAGATAAAATAGGAGGTGGCATTTTATGCAAATAGAAGATAAAAAAGAACTGTTCTGAATGACAGTGTTATTAGTAGTTAAATTCCCTAATGCAGACAGAAGCAATAATGAGATCATGAGATCAGAGGCTTCTGGGAATTACTTTGAAGGGACCATTTAATTCCTTATTATAAGTTCAGAACTGAAAAAGCAATTCTGAGCTTTACTTTTTCTCTCCGCTCATTCTGGCTGCTTCTACTCCTCAGCCCACTTCCTCTCAGGAAGATGATATAAACTTGTGAGTTGACAGTGGAGTTTTCAAATACCACTCTAAAGAATGTATGAGAAACATCATAAATGACAGGCAATTAAACTAATAAATATACCAAAATTTTAAAAATATTTTATTCCTTGAAAACTGATTACAAGCAATGTATATTATTTTTTATTTTTCTGTAATTTTAAAATATCCTACAATACACTTCAAATTATAAGAATATTGTTGTAAGTGTGAAAAAAACCCAGGCATGGTGGTGCATACCTATAATCCTAGCACTTGCTGGGTTTGGGTAGCAGGATTGCTTTAAGGACAGCCTCGGCTGCACAGTGAGTTCAAGGCCAGCCTGAAATACGTAGTAAACCCCTGTCTAAAAAAAAAAAAAGAAAAAAAAAACAAAACAAAAAAACCAGCAAATGTGGAAAAAAAAAGAGAAAGAAACACCACTAAAACTTACCATTATGAGCTACTGAGACAATTTGTTGTAAGGAATCTTGACTGTGAAAATAAAATAATTTCCCACAAAAGTCTCCACATTTTAAACACTAATAGAATAGTACCTTAGTTCAGAATGAAAAAAAGGTGTCTGGTAAATGGTATATATAAAATAGCTTCTTCATCAAAAGAAATTTGGGAAGTAATTACATGTAGTGTACTAAATTCGTGTAACGTCATAAGTCTTATAAAAGGCAATATAAATCCATAGTTGAATTTACTTTATTAAAAAGAAGCTATTTCTGGAATGATGTGGGAGAAATGACAACGTAAAGAGCTTTTCATTGACGTCCTTGGGAAATGTAATTCTAAGATGAAATGAATCATGTTAGAGGCATGAAGAGTCATTGAGGCGGGGGTGAGTGGTGAGGGCAGATAAGTTCCCTCAGCAATGAAGGAAATGTTCCCAGAAAGCTCCTTTGTTCTGGGCATGGGGACCCCTGAGACTCCCCAGCACCTGGTTGTTGTGATTATCCTTTGTCCAACTCCTATGGGACTACTCTGCTTCTTCTTCTATAGAGGGCAGATTGTCCTAGCCATTTGAAAGTCAGTATAGCGATATCCATGCCTAGCATAATGGAATGAGTTATACATAATATTGCACAGCTGATATAATCTGGAGCTCCGTGGTTTATATTTCTTTAAAGCACTATCTTAGATTTTAAAATTAATATATCTTATCCACTGAGTTCCTAGAAAGATCCAATATTAGGTTTACATTTATTCTAAATCACTATTAAGTGAAATTTAAATTGGAGTGACTAGTATAATCATAAAAATTGTAAATGAAGCTAACATGAAAAATTTTAATGATTTCAGTCCCTTTATCCTAAAACAAAGTCAACTGTTCATGAGGTGAAATGTCCCAAGAAAGGAACTTTTTATAGTTTCCTTTTTAGCAAGAATATTGCGTGTTTAGCACCTCTGCTTTTCTGAATGTGCTTTTCTGGCAGAAGACAGCTGTGCTGATTTGACTCTTTTGTCTAAGGAAAATCATAACAAGGACCTAATGACCTCAAACTTGAAAGCAAGACAGAGCAATCTTATTATATCAGGAATATAAAAGACAATTTGGCACAGAAAAGATTTATGTAGCAACCAAAATCATAGGATTTAATCCTGGATAGCAAATCACACAGCAAGAAAATTCCTTCATTTGTAAGTCATACCTCTTCCTCTTCTAAGGACTTCTGAAAGTAAAAATTTAAAGTTTTGGAGTTATCAAATTATCAGTTCATGACAGCAGAATTGGCAGGTCAGAAAACCTTGTTAAAATATATTTGTTTTGTTTTACCAAGGACCTGAGCTTGTGCGTGCACACACATAGGGAGACAGACGCTCAGAGAATAAAAGAAAGATTTCCCTTTTGTCCAGATGTGGTGATGCACTCCTGTAATCCCACACTCGGAAAGCTGAGGCAGGAAGGTAGTTGTAAATTTGAGACCAGCCTGGGCTACAAAGAAAGCCCAAGGCCAGCCTGAACTGCATAGTGAGAACCTGTCTCAAAAAGGCATTAAAAAAATGATTTTCCCTTTGCCACACAAAAATTCAACAAGCTATAAGTGTGTATGTACACTTGTGTCATAATTTGTTATCGGACAAACCATAAAGACTTATATCTCTCCACTTTTTCATTGGAGACCTGCATGATTAGAATGAAACACTGGACTTGTCATAGCCTGCGTGTGGACTTATCCTGACTGTTAACCATTCTGAAACACTTCTGAAACTTCTTTACACTGGGAGGTGGGCTCACCTGCAGAATGACCTATCTCAGTGTTACTCTGTGTTTCATGTGAGTGGTTATACGCATATGTATGACACACTGCTGGTCAGGGGTCACATTTCTAATAGACTCGAAGTCCCTAACTTTCCCTTCTCCTCTAGCAAAATTGAGTACAATAGTGACATTCTCTGTGGTAAAAATTGTGAATCTACTCAAACTTTTTTCACTAGTGTACTTTTTCATACTTTAAACTGCTTCTGGTCATACTTCCACATGGATAGTGACTGGCTATTAATACTCTCAATGAGAAGTATTATTTTGTGAAGCTGCTTCATTTGACTTAATCCCTTACAGAATTTTATCTTTATGTTATAAATGAGATATCTGAAGCTCAGGTAAGTTAAATAGCTTCCCAGAAGGAATGCAAATAGTTCTGTATAGGTTTTAAAGCCTATTTTAATTATTGCTTTGGATTTTCTATGCTTGCTTATTTTTTCTTTACAAAGTGTATCAGAGAATTCACTTTTGTGGTCCAAAATTTCTGAAGGTCTAATGATCATTTAGCAATTTCATAAAGTTTAGGTTGGGCAGCTCAAAAAAAGTGCAGTAGAGGGCTGGGGAATTAGCTTAGCAGCACAGGTGCCTGCTTGACAAGTGTAAGGTCATGAATTTGATCCCCGGTACCAAAAAAAAAATGTGTAGTAGAATTTTTTATTTATTTCAGAAAGCAAATGGCACATAAACATTCTTAAATGTGTTTATTAGATACAAAACTGCCTTATCTACTTTGGCAAGATTTCTTTAAAACTTTCTGGAATTATTTAGCAACTATAGAACATTTTTGTACTCAATAAGCAATTGATTTAGGCATTGTTGTAGCATTACACTGAAATTAGTTTCTCTTCTTGTGTTGAACAACACAGTTATGTTTTCTGCTCTCTGATAAGAGGCAAGCATTGTGAAATGTTTCCTTCACTGAGAAAGAAGGAAAATCAATTTCATTTAATATAATCGCCCTAGAGATGCTGCCCTGGATAATGAAAAACTAAACTTTATTTGGGAGCCAAACATGTATCAAAATTCATAGGAGCTAGAAATCTTTCTGGGATAGAGCTTTGGTGGGACTTTCAAACATCCAGCAGCATTATTATTGTACAAATGTTGACAACATAGTCAAAGCTGCCTGGTATTTATGAAAATCAAAATCAATTTTGTACATAAAAGCCCATGACAGATGATTTCTTTAGATTAGCAATAACGTTACTTTATGAATACGGAGGTGATTAGCTTAGTTCACGGAAAACAGATCTCTATTGTAAAAGGACATGGAATCTTTCCCCCTTTTGACTGTGACACCAATCAGTTCTAGTGTGAACTGTAATTCTTCAGTGCCCTGTAATTCTCCTAAAAGCTTCCAGATTGGAAAATGCCACTCAGACTGACAGTTTCTTTCTCTTTTCGTGTACTTGCACAGCGGGCAGATACAGAAGTGACAGAAATGTGTCCTGTTTCATTACTTAATCTTTTTGATGGATATTGTGCTAAAAGATACCATCTCTTTATTATAAGAAGCTGGAAAACATCCCTTGTTGTTGTCATGGTTACAACATGTCAGAACTGGAGTTTTAAACTGAGACACATTATAGTTGGCAAGAGCTATTCTAAGATCTCTGCCTAACGTCGTCCCTGTCATTGATAACTCTGCCCAAGGATGTCTGCATCTATTTCAAAATGTCTAGCCAGTTTCCATAAAGTGATATTGAAGTTTCTAGATGACCAAAAGAGGTATAAAATCCAATCATTTGAGAATCAAATTGTCTTTATTGGTTCTCTTCAGTAAGTACCACATTATTGCTATTCTTCAGAAAATATTGACTGCTTTAATAAATATTTCTTCAGGTAGCCCAATTACTTCCCAAAAGAGTGTTTTTTTTTTACAAAAATGAAACATTTGCTGAAATAAGATTCTATGGACTGTAAATCAATTTAAATCCTCAGTTTTTGTATAACAATACTTTTAAGATAAAGTACTTGCTATATATTTTCTATAGAAAAGTTTATCTACTTGGATGTTTAATCAATTTAAATTTATAAACAGTGTTGACCTAATGAATTGTAATATGTTTCTGTTTAGGAGAAAAATTTTGAATTAGCTGATCTGAAATTAAAAGCAAGCTGAAATTATGTTGACATTTTTCTGAAGAGTTTTACTTATTATATCATCCATGACTTAGTATTGACATTTATTAGCATCTTCTAAACAATAACCACATTTTTCCTAGCTTTATTACTCCCCAACATGTTCTTTTTGAAATGAACACACTAACCAATGTTTTAGAGGAAGAAATGAATCCAAAAGACTTTAGAGTGCTGTAAGTTCAGTGATGTGTTTTTATTTTTCTGTTTCTGTTTTCCCTGAAATGATGACAATATTTTATTTTGAAAAGTGGAATTTTAGAGAGAATGAAGCAATATAAGCCCAATTCTAACCATTATTCCTTTGTGAATGGCCTGTATATCTGTTTTATGGTAAGCGTGTTACAACATTATGAGCTTATAGTTTTCTTTGAGTCACATAAAATATACTTTAAAACAATATTGCTTTTGTGATCTGATAAACAAAAGTTTCTAAAATTACACGTGGATAGGTGTATTTTCTTTTCCAAAACTGGTAAACACTTCTAGATAATCATTTATACTTCCATTTTGAATTTTTCATTTTTAGAGACATTATTAGATTCTGTTTTTCTGAGGCTTTAGCAAAGTTTAGGTGTGTGAGAGACCAAGACCAGTTTAGGTCTTGATTAGCCTGGGAGGAATTCACTACATAATTTAAATTCAGCCAGCTTTTCCACAGTTGCTCACAGACTGCTCATGGACATAGTCGAATCTTTGTGGATATTGTTCATAGGTTCATTTAAAATAGTGCAATATGATAATGAGTCCAGGCAAACAGAGTCTTTGTTTCTTGTGGAAGTGCAGGTAAAGTAGTGCAGGGAAGGGAGCATTTTTTCAGTAAGTTTCACAAGTTTCAAATTAAAACAATTTGTCTTTGCTTTTAACAGATTTCTTTTAATGATTAGACAGGTTCTGTGCCATGTATTAATCTCTAGAAGGTGTGTGTGTGTACGGTTAATGTTCATTTGGTTTATCGACTTATTTTGAATTTTGTTTTTCTCTTTAGCCTGCATCTCACAGATTCATCCAGGATAACAACCTTCTGCTTAGAGATTTTTAATTATTCTTTTAATATAGTGATGAATTCTTTATTCTTTCACAGAACAATATCATTGGCTTAATTCTGAATGATATTTTCATTGGCACAGAAATCAACTTTACTTCTTTTTTTATTCCATTCTTCTATGATTTATATATAGATACTTCTATAATTTTGTTTGATAAAAGCACACCTTTTATTCCAATTATTTTTCTTCTGAGAACAGTATATATTTTTATGATCACTTTATATTTGTTTTGTCTGCAGATTTGCTATGCTATGTAGGGATATATTTCCCTGAATATTTTTAATGTTTACAATTGTTAAATTCGTGAATGGTATAGTTCACCCCTTTTGGGAAATTCACATCAATTAACTACTTCTGAATTATTATATGTTTCTGCTTCTCTTTCTCCAGGACTGAGGATAAATAAATGTTTGTATTACCAATGTCTCATTTCTCTTCTTTTATACATTTCTTTTGTTTCTATGTCTCTTTCTCTGAATAGTTTCTTTGGATTTATCTGTGAGTTTGTTAATTGTCTTTTTAGCTGTGTATAACTTGTTACTATAGTCATCCTTTAAGTTGTAAAATTTAGTTTAAAATTTTGAGGCTTAAAATTTCTCTTTTGTTTCTTTTCAAATATTTTCTACATTTTTTATATTCCAGTTTTTAAAAAATTTCAAGCACATTTATTTCACTGCCTATAACCAACATGCTTATTTAAAATTTTATTTATAGTCTGTATCTATTAGTCCAAACATAGGGACCTAACTCAGTTGGTCTTATTTCTGTTGTTTCAGTTGATTGCTATGCATATTTTCTTCTTGTGTGGCTGGGCATTTTATTGATAGGATTCCTGATACTTCTTTTGAAAACTTGTTTATACAAATAATTAGGGGCCTGGGTAGTGTTGTTTGTGCTATTTTTCTCTGAATTTTTTTGCTTACTTCTGCCATGAAGCTGGGTACTGCAGTCTCTAATCTGATTTTACTTGAATTTAATTGCCAAATTATATCAAACTTGATGACTTGACATTGGGCTTCTGCTTCATTCTTACTTCTGTCCTTAAGCCAATTTACGACCCAATCCAACCACCACCAAGTTATTGGCTGAGTGATAGTTAGTTCATTATCTGTCCTCCAAGTCCCAGGAATTTGACAAAACTGCTCTTAGCAATTGAGTAGCCTGTTTAGTAATCAACAGATGCCTCTGGTAGTTCCACATGGTGGACTTATGTCTCTGTCTTTCCATCTTCTCCAGAATCTCAATCTGATATATCTTTAATATGATGCCAATAATTTTCTCACCTCTTCTATATTTAATCTAAGTAAGGGTTGATATGAATTATCCAGTTTTCTACCAATGAAAGTAGAAGTCTCATTATCTTATACTCATGATTGTATAGTTCATATCATCTAATGTAATAATTTATAATATAAAAAATAGAATCATTATGTTTTTCTACACTCATTTTATATTAGTAACTTTTATTTTCCAATGAAATTTACTACTATGTGGGTATTTTCATACATGCACCAATTACCATCATCTTCTTCATATCAATACTCTAATTTGGAACTGAAATGTAGACATAACTATATGTATATATAGTTTGACATTATAAATATCAATCAACTAACATAGGAGTAAGTTTTTATCATAAAAATTATCATAATAATTTAAGGTAAATTATGATAGAGGTTTTTTGGGGCCACAAATTCATAATGGCTAATTTTGCATACTTCCAGAAGGGATAAAATGGAGGCTTAGGGTTATGGGTACTATCCACCTGAGATTTCCCATTGACTTTTCTTTGCATAAAATCATCCATGCCCTCTTGAGTCATTCCAAGACTATACTCCAGGCCAAGATCCTCCTTAGTATACAATCATCTCCGCACTCTTGAGTCATCCCAGAATAATACTTTCCCATAGATTCATAAACCTCTGAGTCTTGTTCCCCACTGGAAGCTTTTGCTAGCCCTGCCTGTCATTGTATGCACCCAATAGATAGTGGTTATTTAAGAGCGTGAGGAGGAGGCCCCATCAGGAGACACTACTTCCCAGCAACTTGAGTATTTCTAAACTTGTCTCAGGTTTTTATTTTGCTCAGTTACTAAAATCTATGAAAGTACAGTATTATAAACAAACACAAAAATATCCTCTGAAACTGGAAACACTTCTAGCCACATATAGTTTGGATAGTAATACTCAAGCTGTACTTGTTGTTTGTAATATTGGTCTTTCTCTTTGTTTCCTACCTTGTAATTACTCTGTACTCTTGCTCTTTGTTAAACATTCCATGTGTTCTGATACCATCACTTGATAAATTGTTCATTCTGGTTAATTTATCTGTCCTGTGTGTGCTCTATTCAGTGCTCTACTCCTAGGTCTCCATGGAAGTGGAGAGACCAACCCCAAACCTCCACTCAGCCACAATTTATTGGACCTGAAGACATCTGCTGACACACAGAACACACGGGACAAATTAGTCTCTCTGGAAAGCTGGGGTTTAGGTTGAATTAATTTTGCTAAAAAGCAGAATTGAAAAATAATGTGGAAATTACTGAGGTTGCCATAAAAAGTCAATCCTGACTGAAGAAAATTGAGACAGATAACATGATATGAGCAAAGAAGAAAGACCACACCTTCTGTACAGTCTCCTATACACTTTCTGAGTTTGACTGAGCTGTATGACACATTTTGAGTTATTTCTATCTTTCCATTAAATCTCCTCTTCTTCCTTCACATTTTTCCTGTGTCAAAGATTAAGTTTGTTTTGTACCTTAATATTTAAATATGTTTTACTAGTGCAAGGCCATTTCCTAAATTTACTTTTTTTATCATATGGATTTTTTTTAATCTATGTGGATAACTAGGATTTTATTGCATCTTTATTGGTCCTCAGAGTAAAACAAAATGGTTGAGTCAACACTTCTTTGAGTTTCAGAGAATTCTTTGCAAACATGTCCTATTATATAACCTCTCACTTTATTGTAAACTTACAGTTAAAGACCTAGAATAAAATGATACAAAATGGCTTTGAAAAGGCTCAAGGAAAAAAAGCATCAAAAGTCTATCCAATGCTTGAAGCATAGCATATTGCTTGTGTTTACCTATACAAAGAACCAAGTCATGGAGTCCTTAATAGAATCATCTTCTTTAACACTTTATAGATGTTCCACTAGGGAATTTTAGAGACAGCTTTAAAGACAAGTTATTCCCTGGCTTATGAAAATGTACTAAAAATTCATAATTTTGAGGCAATTTATTTTAGTTTAAATGTAAAAAACATGAATGTTATGCTTTGTAAATAATACTTCTTGGAAATAATTCAAGCAGCAGCTTTTAATACCTTGAAAAACTGTTTACAGCATTGTGTTTTTAGGTAAAGATTTAAGAAAATGTTTTTTTCTTTGTGTACTTATGAAACCCATAATAATTATGCTAACAAAGGAAGGAGCACTAGAACTTCAGGATTTCTGATAAGCAAAAGTTTACATAGCATAGCCTCTTATTAAATTTGCAGAAAGACGAGTTTACAGACAAGGAATTTACCATTTACTTAGATGAATGAGGAGGCTAACAACAGAGTAAGTATTTTTATACATTCAGAATCACATGCTTATGTAATGTCCAAATTACACCCAATGAATTGAGAGCACATGACATTCTAGGCATATAGAAAGTCACAGACAAGAAGACCAAAGAAAATTGCAGGAAAGAAAGCCATTGTAACCAGAGGCTTCTCAGAGGAAAATGTCCCGTGATAAGCAGAAGAGGAATTAAACCAAGTGTGTATAATTCCAAATATAAAATGAAAACAAATGACATGTAAAATGAATAAAATAGCAAGCCAAACAGAAAGTATGAAAAGATTTCAAGAAAGCAAAGATTTGGAGAAATTAAAGATGGGAAAGAGAATAGAGGAAATGATTCTTTAAAGGACTTGAATACAAATCTTTGAAAGTGCTTCCTGAGATGAATGCTGCAGGGTACAGCTAGAAATCCTATGACTAGACTGAGACAGAGGAAAAGCAATTATGAGCTCATGTTGCAACATTTGTCCTTTAAATCAGACTTTTCTGGGTATGTTACAGTCCAAGGTCATGCCTTCTTTGCTTCTTGACTGCCAAGATCTTTACATATGAGAGGAACTTGGATTTGGGAAGTGTGCCCAGTCTTCCAAGTAAGAAGGATGATACAGTGATGGTTTCACCATGCTTCCACTGAGTTTAAAGCCTCAGAAATGGAAGGGGAAGAATAGAAATTAACAGTCCTTCCTCAACAATAGTGGTTCAAATGATTCTTAGCATCTACCATATGCCATGATTACTTTTAGCACTTTTTCATATAGAAAGTCTACTCTCCACTGTAAAAATCTCACTAGCATCTCTGGAAGTGGGAGAAGAGATAATTGTTGCATTGTAAGAAATACTTCCCCATAAGTTCTCATCAGCAACAAAAATTAAGACCTGTGTGTTAGGTCCAGAGAAGTAGAGAGATACACATTCAAGAAAGGATGTCCTTTTCTAAAGAAGCCTATATTTGTCCTTTGAATTATATCCTTCTGTTTGTTATACTTTCCATTAAAATAGGTACTTGTCACTTGGATTATTAGCACTTAACAAGATGCCTGAAATATAGTGGTTACCCAGTAAGTGTTGTGTTTCTTGAATGAGTGCTTTAAGTCTGATATCAGTATGTAATGACTGATTCTATGTGTCAGCCTGGCTGGGTTACAGGGTGTCTACATAGCTAGTAAATTACCTTTTATTCTAGATGTTTCAGGAGGCTCTGCATTCATTTCTGTTCTGTTAAAAGGGAAACTCTTCTGCTTTTGATAAGAATGCTTGAGCTGCATCAGATGTGTCTGTGGGACTGTCTGCAGATGAGATTGGTATGGCTGTTGGGGGATCACTGGGAATATCCACCCTCAATCTGGGCAATTGGTTTGATGCCCAGAGGAAACAAAAGCTGGAAGAAGTGTGAATTTTCTCTCTCTTCTAGAAGAGTGTGCGTCCTTGCTCTGCCTTTGGATGTCAGAGCTCCAGGTTTTCCTGACTCTGGGACTGATCACAGACACAGGCACACACAGGTATAGTGTCCTTTTCCCTTCCCAACTCTTTAGCTCTTAGCTCTGTACTGAATTTTCCATCAATTTCTCTGGTTCCCAAGACTTGAGAGTTGGACTGCACACAACAAAATTTTTCAGATTTCGGCTTGCAGATGTACTACTTTGAACGTGTACTGTGAAACTTTTCTGGCTCTATAGTCAAGAAATTACTCTAATAAACCTCTTTATGTGAATCCTAGTGGTCTCTCCATAGAGAACTCTAACTAAAGCAATATGGAAAGATACTGCTTTCAGTTTAAAGTTGGGAAGCTTGAAACTCACCTAACTTGCTTAGGGAATTATGAGAAATAGTCCTCAGGTTCTTGTGTTGAGGTTAAGGTAGTATTATTACACATAATCATCACAGATGTGTTTATTTATTTCAAATAGTAGTCCTCTAAAAACCAGAATATTGACAAACTACACCTGTCATTTCTTTGTACTGGCTACTACTGAGTGTGTTGGTTACTTTTCTCTCATTCCTGGGACAAAATACCTGATACCCAAATTTAAAGAGGGAAAGGTTTATCTAACTCACAGTTTATGGAGCTGATCCATAATCAGCTGGCTCCAAGGCAGGGTGGCATGGCCCAGGGGCAACAGTATAAACAACTGTTTGAAAAAGCAACACAAACTTGCTTTTGTAAAAGTGGGAGGGCAAGCCTCTTTTACTCCCTTATATTGTGTGCAGAATACCTGTTCTCAGGTGGATGTAACACTCTAATCATCTCCAAGCCCTCCTCTTACACAGACAGGTTCAGGATGTTTTACAAAGTGAGGACTTTGTTCCCCTGCTGAGTCACTTAGTTAAACTAAACTTCTCAAGCTGAGGCAATGAACAACATTTGAGAACAGTAAGGGCACGTCCTTGACAACCTAGGATGTAAAACTGCATAGTTACTTAGCTAAGCTTGTAGACTTTTCAAGCTGACACAGTGTATCAGCCATTACACTAAAGAACTTGAAGACCACTCAAAAATCCATTTTTAAGCCATAATTTGCTTTTGGGTGATTCTAAAGAAGCTGTTTCAGATGGTTGTATCACTTGTTTTCTAATGGTTTTCTTCTACTATTTCCATTGTAACCATTACAATATAAAGGAGTTTACAATCCTTATAATGTAAGGGAGTTTAGTAATTTTTGAAGCAAATAAAATTCAAACAACCATACTGGAATATAAATAAATATGGGTATAAGCCCATTTTATCTCTATCTCAAAATTTCTACATCAAATTTATTCTTTTATGGGCATTTTAATCTTGTGCTCTAGAAAATAGCTAAATCATCACTTCCTTGCCTCTGTGTGGAAAATCTACTGAGAATATCCATGTCATGTTAATATTCTTGTAAAATGAAAATAGTTTTAAAAGACTTCAAAATGGCAATCAATATTCTATACATTATCTTTTGACTTAACTATTCATAGTAATGCTAAATTGAACTTGGTTTATGGTTTTGTATGATGACTTCTACTAAGGGTCATTTTGTACAGAACCTATCATTGGTGAAAAAGTCATACAATTTGGGGACAATCCAAAATTTAGCATGGAACATGATGGTGTTCTGCCGCTATGT
Organism: Dolichotis patagonum; assembly: GCA_004027295.1. Classification (NCBI taxonomy): domain Eukaryota; kingdom Metazoa; phylum Chordata; class Mammalia; order Rodentia; family Caviidae; genus Dolichotis; species Dolichotis patagonum. Next base: position 6,753 of record PVJX010016747.1, on the reverse strand, counting down.
TTGAAATGAGAACATTGCTATAGGAAATGTTATTAGATCATTTTTATCCACTTTCATTATTCATTTTCAATTTTATCATATTCTGATGAGGATGTAAATTGTGATTCTTTAGTTATGAACTTTTGGATAGTCAAACATATGCATTTTGTGGTGTTGACAAAATATGTGATTTTTTTGGAGGGACACAGGTGTACTTATATTTAAATTAACTGTATGTGCTATTAAATAATTACCTATTTTCTTCCACCTAAGTTTAATTGTCTATATGAATGCCTGTAATCAAATTTTCTTGTATATCTAGGATTAATTATATGATCTTAGCTTTTTTGTTCACTGCATGTAGATTTATGGCCAAAATATCATCTTCATAAACTATGAGTGTTATCATTTAAAAATCATGCATTTTCATTCTTCATAATGGTCTAAATTTGGGTGTGTTTATAAATATAGAAATAAGTACAAGTAGATGCAAGCAATCTATATCCTCATCTACAATTTTCCTGCTAGATACTACAATGAAAAAAATTTAGATCAAAATCTATCTTGTCTAATTGCTCCTATGCAGGAAGCAGAACTATAACCTATTACATTATAAATCTTTATTAGAAACGAGGCTTATACCATGATTCAGAGGGAAAAATATCAACTTTTTTGAGCTTCATGAATTTTGGCTCCATATCCTTTTACATACTTAATTGCACACTTGGCCTGAGAGGTTCTTTCAGTACAAAAACAATAATAATTTTAGGACTCAATTTATTGACTCAGGAAACAGAATATTATGAAAAAATGTAGACATGAGACAGAATGGAAACCTAATGAGGTTCCCCTTAAGGAAGGAAGCTAGTTGATTCACAATTTCTTACTGTATCTTCTCTTGGTGACAGTGTACAATGTTGTAAACCATTTCCTATCTTAAACATGGTTCACTTCACCAGTGGAATATTAATTCTAACATTGCTGCTAATTAATGCACCTAGCAATGAGAATCCAGATAGTTCATGAAGCAGTGGTGATAGTTGGGTTAGAAATGTGCATTGTGATAAAGGTAATGTAGAGATTATTAAGCAACTTTGGAGTGTGTATTTGTGATCAAAACCCCTTAAACATTAAATGTTTATTATTATGAAATGCAATCATTCACAAATACATAGTACTACTTGTGCTAAAGTGCCTTAAGACATTTATACATCAACAGAAAGAAAGAACTCTAGCAGGCTAGATTTAGTTGTTTGTAGACAAAATATATCATTTCAGTGTTAAACTCACAATGTTCCTTCTAGGAACTTCACTAAATGGAGAGCAGTCATAATGCCATACTCATATTCAATACAGCATGCCTTCTTCTCATTGTCAGACAGAGACCAAAGATGCTCCTTCTACCACAAGTAATTTTCTCTTCTTAACTTACCCTGGAAGACTGAAAAATGAACTACGTTCTGTTCTAATACCCAAAATAGCACGGGCTTTGTATACAAGGTCAGCAATTAATGCATAATAGGAATGCTTCATTTTATAACCGGAAGACCTGTTTAAGATGCACAAGGACTAGTCATCTCTGTAGTAGAAAGCCAACACAAATGAGCAGAAGTTGTACAAAATGCTAAAACCAAGTATCAACACAGGTGGCAATGAGTGAGGCAATATTGAGGAATTACATTCAAAAGTGCACTGCTAGAGAAAACACTGGAGTTGACTAAGCTCATCTAGTTGCTTAGGAGCAGCTACATTAAATGTTCTGCATTATGTATAGGAGTGTTTGAGCCAAAAATAAAGCCACACAGAATTATGTAATGATATATACATACATTTGAAATACACAAACACAGATCTTCTATACACATATATCTCATGTCAGTGTTTGTGGAATGTTTTACAGTGAAATTTGTATTCATGTCATACATTTTCAGATAAGAACGTATTTGAGAAGAGAGAATAATGGGCCTTGTGAATCTCTCTTAGAAACTCTTCCAATTATTTCTATGCAGAGCTAGCTAACAAAAATCTCTGGAGGCAAAGCTTCTTTGTATTTTTAAGAGTGAATATACCTGTTAAAGAATTTTTTGTTCTTCAGGAAAACAAAAGCAAATTTCCTCATATAAAGATGAGCTTATCTGATAGAAGCAGAAGTTAGAGCAATCTAACAGAAAGGTAATGGAAAAGTTTAATTTTCCTTTGACAGGCATCAGAAAATTGGAATTATGGGTGCTACACTCAGAAGCAGAAAGTTAGGAGGAGAGTGTCTATAGGGTGAAAATGAGCCCATCCTTTTACTCCATCCTACATCCTGGACATAGTGTCAACATATGGGGGCAAGAGAACTAGGAATATTTTCTGGAGTTAAAAAGGGCCAAGGAAAGTACATGCATTTGTCTATTGCTCAGCATAGTTCTTTCATTTCCCTCAGGACAACTTAAATTTTGGAGAATTGACAGTCCTCCACATGCACAGACTCATACAATCAGACTCAAGCAAAGGACAGGCATGTGAACAAGTTAGACCATAAATTTGTGACTTGAGTAAAGTAGTAGAGACTGAGAAAGATTGGAACTTACTGATGGTTGCAGTGACATCCAATGCAGATGCTCTGCATAGTTTGTTTATTAATATCAGAAAACCTGCCCATTCTGTCTAGTTTGTCAGCTTTCTCATCAGTTTTGTGAGTTTCTAACACGTTTTCAAAACACTCCATTGGGAATCAGTACAGACTAGAGAACAAGAGTATACAAATATTTGAGTTTGAATCCTTGTTCAAAATATTTCCACTCTGTATTTCTGTTTGTAAAATGGCAAGTATGATGTTTCTTATGCCATGGAGTTGTTCTGAGAATCAAATAGATATGATACATGAAAAGGCTTGGAACAGTACCTGATACACATAAGGTTTTCAACACATTTTAGCAAATGATCTTAGATGAACACAGTTGGTTTCTGTGGCTGACAGAAACTATTGTTCATCACAGTGATAATACTTAGTTTTCAAGTGTAAATTCTTTTATGCTGCAAGGTGCCATTACGTCTCTCAGCTATGTTGGAAGCCTCCAGAAAAACTGTACCGTACCCAGCAGCTTCATTTGTCTTTTGGAGATTGAAGTAAAGGTGTCATACCCATGGGTGAAGCTGTAGAGAAAGGGGGAGGGACTTCAAGAAGAAAATGATTAGAGAATAACAATTCAGAGACAAGAGTGATAGGTAAAAATATGCAGCATGGAATATAAGCAGGGATCCTTAGGGGTTTGAAGGAATGCATAGGCATTCCCACATAGGAAGCAGGAAGGCTTGGGGAAAATTCTCCTGCCACAAGTTTTCTATCTCCTTTTCTCTCTGGTCACTTAATATTCCTCAAAACATAACTAATAACAGAAACTGTAAGTCACCTACTAATATCCATTATCTTCTTCATGCTTAGTAACAGAGACTTGATTTTATTTTTATTTATCTGATGAAGATGGCATTATACTCCCCCTTTCCTCATAGTTAGGTATGGTGAATGACTAAATTCTATCTAATTATAGATAACTTCTGCATAAGGTTTCAGATGGCTGATTCTTAAAAGGAACAGATTCAGTTTCAAGGAAAAGGAAATAGACTTTACCTTTTGATAGAAAGAGACAAGACTTTAAAGCAATTTGATACTAGAAATACCACAGTTATTTTGGGAAATATCATCTAATATAAATCTTATCAAATATAACAACTATTTAAATAGTTGCATTGTTATTCTTGGATCTATTGAGTTGGTACAGAATTAATTGATCCCCCAATATAAAACTACCTTATATTCTTGGATAAATTTCTGTTTGACATGATGAGGGCAATATTTTAAACTATCATTCATGCAACTTTCCTATTTTTCAATTGGGAATTTTACATCTCTAGGTAGCTCAACTGAGATTTTCAAGTCAAGTTACCTAGAGCAGTAAAATTCCTTTAGGGGGCTAGACTTTGATTCTCTAATTTCATAGCATGGGGTAATCCAAAATCCTTACAAAATTTCTGCTAACATCTGAGGGCCTTCATCATACTTGATCTCTTACTTCCTGTGTCTTTTGCCATCATTCAGTTTACCCCAACAAGATATTCATCTGCCTTTTCAGTTTCACAGCACAATTCCCTCAGACCTGATATCCTTCATAATGGTAGACATCATGGCAGAGTCATGGGGAGGAGATAATGCTGCTAGTCACATGAGAGTTCTTGGAGGGGAGATCCTTCAGGGGATGCAGCTTCCAGTGTCTCACCCCTTCTTCAGTCAGCATCCTTCTTGTTTCTGCCAAAGCCTCTGGGCCTCTATTCTGTACCATGGAGTGGTTTTCATGTTGCCGTATATTATCAGGAATAGATTACCCTTCTTTTGAAGATTTAATAGCCAAGCATCATCTATATCAGTGGAAGAGTTGGGGATATGCTTTGTACCTTGAGCCTTTATCAAAATGTTTTAAATGGAAACACATGTATGTGATACAGACCAAGCCTGTTCTTCACCAGACAGTGAGAACTAATTCAGCATACATTAATAATTCAACTTGAAGCTTACTAAAGCTCATTAACTACTAATAGCCCGGTCTGAAACTTATTTCAAAGTTGACCTTTTCCATTACAGCACCTTTGGAGGTTTCTAGGGCCATCTCAAATCTGTATGGGCTGAAAATGCTGCTTTTATCACTCAACCTACTGTAGACCATCAACCAACTTAAGAGTGGAAGAACATGGGAAGGACTGTCAGCTGTGACCCACTTAGCAGCTCCACACCATGGCTGCTGGACCTGGGCTTCAGGGGTGAAAGACCTGCTCTCTGGCTCCGGCATGCACAGGTGTCTTTGAAGAACAGCAGTGATCCTCAGCCTGCCTGGACCCTCAGATCTTCAAAGGTGTTCCTCTATTTCCAGGTATGTCAGGGGCACAGCCCACTCCCATGTCAAGTCTGCACAGAATTCCTCTGTAGATTGTTGTCCTGTTCAGGGAATGAGTCAGACATTTAAAGAGCTTAAAAGAGATTTGTAGTATGTCATTTATTATTTCCTTAGTAAGCAGAAACTTATAGTTTGCTCCTCAAAAATCATATTAAACATAAAAGGAATATGTAGTACATTTTATTTTCATAAGATTTTCACATCTACAAGGTGTAACTGAAAAAATATGGTAAATATTTAAGTTTTTTATAAACTTATTACAGTAAAAACACATTACCATGAATCCTCATTAACATACTTCCCTTTGCTGTGCACATATTTACCCTATTGTTTTTGCCACTTTGTGAAGCGCATCTGGAATTCTTTCATTAGTGTTTTTACAAGGTATGACCAAAAACTCACAGAGAATGTTACTTTCAAGCACCATCCAACAGAAGGCCAGGCTTGTAAAAATATTATGGTATGTTTTCACACTGACTGTGACATTGTGCAATTTGTGGCTCTTCCCTATAGTCAAAATGACCATGAAAGGTAAACATTTTGAATCACTTTAGGAAATTCAGGCAGTCAAAGCAGCATAATTAAAGACACACACACACACACACACACACACACACACACACACACACACGACTTCTAGAGCAACCTCAGAAAGTGCCAAGAGTAATGGGATAAGAGTGTTAAAAAACATGGGAAATATTTTGAAGGGAATTAATGGCATTTTAAAATTTAAACTCACACTGTATTTTTATTTTTTAAATTTTTTTTATTTTAAAGAGAGTAAAACAAAACAAAACAAAACAAAACAAAGCAATTCAGAACAGAAAATGCAAGCAACACGGGACTTCACAACAAGACAATAGGATATCAACAGTGGCTATCATGTCTGTTGTTTTCTTTGAAATAGTTGACCGTACTATCACACACAATAATATCAAACAAAGCAAAATAATACAAAATCAATCAAAAGAATGAAATCATTACAAGATTTCAAAACCAGGTAACAGGAAATGAACAATGGTTACTATGATATTTCATTTTCTCCAAAAATGTTGTCCATACTATCATGCATAATAAAATTAAATAAAACACAACAGAATAGAATCAATCAAAACAAAAGAATAAAAGCATGATAGGACTTCAAAATAAGATGACAGTAAATCAGCAGTGGCTACCATAATGTCTCATTTTCTTCAAAATAGCTGTTCATACCATCACACATAATAAAATCAAACAAAACAGAATAAAACCAATTAAATAAATGAGTAAAAGTATTATAAGATTTCAAAACAAGATAATAGGAAACCAACCATGATTACCATAATACATCCCATTATGTTCTAATAGCAGCCCATACCATCAGACAAAGTAAAATCTAACACAACAAGACAGAGCAAAGCCAAACCTAACAAAATTGTGAAAACAATTCAAGAGTTCAAGACAAAACAATAAGAAATTAACAGTAGTTATCACCTTTCCCTCCCAGGAGTTTCCTCCTGTATCACTTTTACATTAACTATTTTGCTTTTTGGATACCATTAACTCCTTCTGTTTTTTATGATAGTTTCATTTGTATGAGTTCAAACTGTTTTGCCCATGAACATGATCTCCAGTTGTGTACATTTACCTACAAGAGCCTCGAGATTATTCTACTTTATAGCTAGGTAGCTTTCCACTGCATGAAAATACCATATTTTTCTTATCCATTCTCTGGTTGATGGGCAAGTTACCCTTACTTTTTTCTGGTCTCTTATCACATGGAATAATTGTTTTCTCTCCTTGGATTTTCAGTCCATGAATTTTCTTTCAAGTTAAATGTGTTTCTTGAATACAGTATATC
>PVJX010016746.1:0-39703 GCA_004027295.1 Dolichotis patagonum | reverse complement strand
CTTTGTTCCTCTAATTTTTTAGCTGTGTTTTCACTAGATGCATTCACTATTTCTTTCACTGTTTTTATCAATTCTTCTTTTACCTGGGCAAGTATTTCTGGTTTGAATTTCTCCACAGCTTTCCCTATTTGCATATTTATTTCATTTGATATCATTTCAGACATTTCAGGTGTATGGCTTCTTTTTTCTTCTATGTACATGGCTTCTAAGCTTTCTTGGGGAGGGCTAGGGCTTTGAGCCTGCCTTTTGGTCTTTCCTTTTGTCATTTTTCTATATTTCCTTACTTTGAGCGGTGTTCCAAAGCTTTCTCTGCTCATGTGGCAAATTACCTGTTACACCCTCAATTCCTGGAGGGGCAGTGGCTCCCCCACAGGCTCTTGGCTTCCTCACAGGGTCCTAACTCCCCTCTGTGGGCTCCTGGCTCCCTAAGTTGTAAGGCGAATGCTGGGTGTGGCCACCCCGGAGCCTGTGGAATCTCAGGCAGGCCAGGCCTCCATGCCTTTTCCCAGGCAGGTCTCCAGGAGGTTCCCTGCGAGTGAAGGGCCTACAGGTCCCAAGGAGTCAGGCCAGAATGTTGGTTTCTGAAAAGTCCCCGATCCCAAACAGACCTGGCCAAGATGCCAGTCTCCACAATATTCCCAATCCAAACAGCCCGGGCCACTCTGCGGGTCCGAGAGTTTCGGGTCCCAAAGAGACAGCCTGAGATGCTGCTTCCTGGGAGACTTCCTGGGGGTGAAGGGCAGGGCTACGCGCCCAAACAGACCCGGCCCAGATGCCGATCTTCAGGCAGTTCCCAGTCCCAAAGAGTCGCGCCGAGATGCAGGTGCGCAGACTTTCGATCCAAACAGCCCAGGCCACTCTACGGGTCCGAGACTTTCGGGTCCCAAAGAGACAGGCTGAGATGCTGCTTTCTGGGAGACTTCCAGTCCCAAAGAGTCGCGTCGAGATGCAGGTCTGCGCAGACTTTCGATCCAAACATCCCAGGCCACTCTACGGGTGCGAGACTTTCGGGTCCCAAAGAGGGTAGTCCAATTCTTGAGAGTAAAAGGGAGAGGTGAAGTGAGAAGTGTAGTTTGGAGAAAAGGAAAGGCTTAAATCTTTTGCCTACTTTTTGGTGGTAAAAGGCTGGAATTCTAATCTCTAATCTCTATGAAGTGGCAGACTTGACTTTTTTTTTCTTTCTTTGTCTTTTTGAGACAGGGTCTCATTATGCAGTTCAGGCTGGCTTTGAGCTCACTTTGTAACCTGGGCTGGTCTCAAACTCGCAATGATCTTACCTCAGCCTCCCAAGTGCTGGGTTTCAGGCATGCCTGGCTAGATTTGACATTTTAATGCTTTCTGTGATATTAGCAGTGGCTCTAAAATCCAGGCACCGATGTTGGACTATGTAGCAGCATAAGAAATGGAATTTTTAGGGAAGTCTTGGAAGAATTATTGATTGAAAAATTTCAGAGTCCTTATCTAGGATTACTACTAACTTGTGAATATATTTTACTTTATATATTTTATGTACTAGGGATTAACCCCGAGTTTTCACAAAAAACTAGCTTTCCAACACCTTTTATTAACTGATTGATTGGTGAGTTTCTTGACTAACAGAATTTTGCTAAATTGTCCAAGCAAGGCTTGAATTTGTGATCCTCATTCCTGGACTTCTGGGATTGTACACGTGTGCCTCCAGCTTCAAAGCATTTTATAATGAGTTCAGTTTTATTACTGAAAGACTGTAACTACGCTCTGTAGTATTTATTTGTTTATTTTGTTTTGTTTTTGAAACAAAGTTTTACTTTGTAGTGCAGGCAGGCTTTGAACTCACTGCAATCCTCCAGCCTCAGACTCCAGAGTGCTGGGATTCCAGGTGTTTACCACCACATCTGGGTGAGGTGCAGTTCTTTTGTGGGCTCCTTCCAGAGATTCTTTCTAGGTTTTTGTGGTTCTGAACAAAGAATTGGTTGAGATGCATGCAAAAGGTAGCAACGTTTTACATTTATTAAAAGCAGGCCAAGTAAAGTAAGAAAAGAATGACACTGTGCAGGGTGACAGCAGACCTTTGAAAGAGCTTACACTGGCCATGAGGATGGTGACTGCTGTCTTTTGTATCTCTCATTCCTCAGGCTCCGGTCAGCAACCTGCTTGATCTCAAGCACTGCGTTTTCTGATTGGTCCCAGTGCATGGCTGGGGAACTGTGTTTGTGTGCACGTGTTCTGAACCTCCACGATTGACAAGTTACACCTGTCTACTCAGCTGGGTGATCGTGGCCTAACCTCCTGCCTCACTTGTATATGTAGAACTTCAAAAATATGTGATCCATGAGCAAGAGTACAGATTTTCACTTAGCATGTTGTTGATAAGATTATAAGATTATTACTTTTAGTAGCCAATGGAGGTAATGATGAATCATTGGGCCTTTTTTAAATTTTAAAGAAAAAAGTGATTCATGAGTTATATTTTCTTATATGAACAATTCTACTCTCTGGTTTATAAAAAAACAGATGTCAGCTCATTCTTTCTAGCAAGCAGCTCATCTTCTTGACACATTGATCTGAACTGCCTAATAGCTTTTTTTTTTTAACCTCAGTGCTTTGTTTTAAAGTCTGTAGGAATACCAGAAGGGTGTTTCATTTTTAATTATTGAAAATATATGGTAAAAGAAAGTTTAAATTATAAACTTGTGGATATTTTCATTATTTTATTACTTAAGATAGAAGGCAATGGTGAAGATCATTGAGTAGCTTATAAATGTTTAAATGCCACTTTGTTGTTAACTGATTTTATTTTAATTCAAGTTCTTTATTGACAGGATATTCAGAAAAAATGGCATGTTATAAAGCAATAATAATACATTTTCCTATGTTCTCAAGTTTGAGAATGGAAAAATAAAATTCAGGTAACAAGCTAAAGTTAAAACCAAAAAATTCTCAGTGCTTAGATTTTTTAATTTGAGTATCTGGAAATTAACCAAACCTGGTGAACAGTTGTTTAGCCTGAAATTTCTAGACCTAAGACTTCAGATTTAAGACTTATATAAGGAAGAGTTTAAGTGACTTTGAATTTCAAAGAAATTTAAAAAGGCCTGAGGCTCAAACATACCCTGGATCAATTGGATTAGAATCCCAAAGGTTGGAATCTAGGCTATAACATTTTCTTTTAAGCCACAAGTCGATTTTTATATGTAGACAAGTAGGAGAACTGTTGATTGGAATGCTAATTTCCAGATTCTTACAACAGTGCTTTTCATAGCATCTTTTGGGCTTCTCCTCCATATCTTTCTGTCTTTGTCTCTTGGACTCCTTGAAGATTATTGTTTCTGTATAGAGTCAACTTGGCCCACTCACTGTAGGTACTAGTGACTGCATATGCTTGTCATGTCTTTCTTTTCTTTTTCTGTGGCACTGGGGACTGAACTCAGGGCCTCTGCACAGAGCTACATTCCCAACCCTATTTATTTAAACCTTTGAGATAGGATCTTGCCAATCACTAAATTGCCCAGGATTGGACTCAAAATTGTGATCTTTTTGCCTTAGCCTTTCAAAATGCTGGGATTATAGGTTTGTGCCACCACACCTGGAAATTGTCATTTTTTTAAAAAAGTCTTTTCTATGGAGTTACTTTAACTTGTGTTTTTCTGCTTTCTATTTTTTCTCTTTCCACTCTACTCAGGAATAACAGTTCTGACTTCCTAGGGCATCTATAAATCTAAAACATGCTTGGAAACTGTTGAACTAGTTATTTAATGAGCACTACAAATCCCACATTAGCAATATTAATTCAAGGACAAGCAGCAGAGGCATCACTCTTAATACCCTGGCTAGTAGCTCCATAAATTTGTAATCTGTCATTCTTTAACAATAAGAGTATTTCATTATAAAATTCAAAATTCAGCCAAACATGGTGGTATATATCTATAATCCTGGCACCTAGGAGGTTGAGGCAGGAAGATCTCTAGTTTGAGACTAACCTGGGGAAATAGAGAGGTCAAGGTCACTTTGGATTTATATAGCAAGACTCTGAACAACAACAATGACAGCAACTATAGCAACAACACTCAAACAAACAAACAAGCAAACTAATTTCTTGGAAGACAATTTTCCCTGAGAGGGAGTCAATTTTTTTTTTAGTTCATCTTGTTCATTAGAATGTATTTGAAATACATAATAATTATATTATATATTATATATTGGGAGTGGTAGCACACACCTATACTCTCAGCAGTAGAGAGGATGAAATAGGAGGATTGCTGCAAATTTGAACTCAGCCTGGGCTACACTGTGAATTCAAGTCTAATTTTAACTACATAGCAAGACCCTGTCACCATAATAATAATAATAATAATAATAATAATAATAATAACATTCCCCAGCACTAACTATCTCAGATCACCAGGCATTAGATTCTAATAAGGAGTGAGAAACCCAGATCCCTCTCATAGTTATTGGTGTTTAGGGTCTTGCAGATTTTTCCCAGGGATTCTTTCCAGGTTCTTGCTGTCCTGAACAAACAACTGACACACAAAGAAGTAGCGAGGATTTACATTTATTAAAGATAAGAAAAGAAGCACACTTTGCGGAGAGAGAGAGAGCAGGTCACTGGGAGAAGGCCACAGTGGCCACGAAGTTAGTGGTTGGGGGTCTTTTGTGTCTCCCATTCTTTAGCCTGAAGTCACATCTAGGCCATCCTATCAAAAGTTTGGTTGATTTTGTGCCAGACGTACATAAGAATTGAAGAATGCACTTTCTGATTGCTCTAGGTAAGGGTTTGGGAACTGAGTTCTCGGTCTCTGTGATTGGCAGGTCACCCCTACTTGTCCAGCCAGCTTGCCCCACCCTAATCTGTTTCACCATGCACAGTTCACAGTGAGGTTTGCACTCCTATGAGAATCTAACTCCTCTTGCTCTGGCTCGCTCACCTCCTGCTCTGTGTCCCTGTTCTCTAAACCTTACTTTAAGGTTTTTCTCTTTGTTCTCAATTTGAGAGGCGTTTCTTTTAATTGACCATATTAAAACATCATGGAAGCTATTTTAGTTCATCTTTCTCATAAGCCTATTGATCTTGTTCTCTCTGTTTTCAACCTTTCATTTTTTGGGGGGTCAGTTTTCTGATCATTTTGTCTATCTTCTATGACTCTTTCTCTAATTATTCTTCTTTGTCTGGCTCCAGTTACTTGCTTAGGTAACAAGTCACCAGCTTCCATTTGTGTCATCATTTCCACCTGCATAAGCCCATAAGCAACTTTCCCCCATTCAGAAGCTACCCTTGTTTATAGATTTGATGCTTTAGTCTCTGTAAATATTAGGGGATAGAAAAGGTGCCCATGTGGTCTAATGAGAATCTGGCTGGAACAGAGAGGGCCAGGTAGTGCTCTTGACTAGCTGCCCCGAAATCTGTCCTCTACCAAAGACACACTAGTTGTAGCTACTATAAATAATAGCTAGCTATATTTAAAATCCAACAGAACTTAAGTAGTCACCAGAACGCCAATTTAATAACTTATTATAATTTACTGAAACTACTGTTAGGAGAATGGAGAAGCTTACAAACCTACATAGTCAGCTCATATTCTTCCTGTAGTCCATCTACATGGGAAACGTAATCAGGGGCTCCCTGGGGTGAGACTAAGTGAAAGGAAGCATCCATATGGGTTAGATAATGTAAATAAGTGAAGTTGACTAGAAGTGAAATCTGAAAACTTGAGAAGTCAGGTCTTGTTTAGCATTTGCTCAGATATTCCAATCCAGGAAATTATTGCCTTGGTTTTTTTTATAAGACAACTGATTTTTCAGTAAAAGTCAGGAATCTGAATTTTAAATAAATTACTGGTTTGTGGCTAAAACTATTTTAACTTAAATGTCAAAACAAATCATACTAAAAACAGTTATAATGCATTGCATACATTTATATGCAATGATGTGTTGATACTGGTACATAAACAAAATCAGAGGAGAGGAGGGATAGGCCTTGGTCCTATTAGAGAGCCAAGTAATAAATGATGAGCTGATGATGAATAGATAACCTTTTGGTAATCATAATAGTAATAATTAGAAATTAGAAGTAATAAAGCAGAAATCACTCGTAAATGATGTGAAACTCTGAGTAGCAATAGTATACAGTATTTGCATACCCTTGAATTTTCTCCCCACCAAATTCTTATTAGATTCAAAAATGTAACTTTACAGCAGAAAAAAATGCCTTAGCACAGTGGCCAAATCAACATTAGTGCTTCTTGATGTGATGTATTAAGAGAGGATTGTGGTGATATTCCTGCCAAAATACATAAATGTAAATAATCATAAAGAAATATCAGACAAACTCAAACTGAGGGTTGTTCTATATATCAGGTGTTGTGTGCAACTCACATTTCACTGTCACGTGAGGCTGAGGAACTGCTCCAGATACAAGAGGTTAAAGAGACATGACAATAAATCCATACTCAAATGGGAATTTTGGTTGTTTTAAAGGACATTATCAGTCAGGTGTTGTGGTACATCCCTGTAATCCCAGCACTCTGGGAAGCTGAGACAGGAGGATTGCAAGCTGGAGCCCAGCCTGGGCAATTGAGTGATTTAGTGACACCCTATCACAAAATAAAAAATAAAAAAAGGGCTGGGGATGTAGCTCGGTGTGAAGTTCCTAGGTTCGATTCCCAGGACAAAACAAACATCTATAAAATAGGTGATAGCACTGAATCAGTATTAACCTTTTGGTTTTGATTATCTTACTGTGTTTAAGTAAGACATACCCACCGAAGTATTTAAAGGTAAGGAGGCCTTATGTCTGCAATTTATGACCGAATGGTTCATAACAAACAGAGTGAAAGGATGTAGCAAATATAAAATATCAACATGTTAACATTTGGGTGAAAAGTATGCAGCAATTCTTTGTACCATTCTTGCAGTTTTTTGCCTGCCTGAAAGTATATCAAGCTGTAAATCTGGAAATAATCTAATTCGATTATTCCGTCAATGTTCTCTGCAGAGAGGTTACAGCTCACACAACTTTCGAAGTCTTTTGGGTGGGTCTCTGCAGGGCAGTGTGACAGGATGCACCAAGACCTGGTAGCCTGGTAGCTGCGTCTTTTCTTCTTGTTCTCTTCTTTAGACACATAAATACAGTTGTCAGTGCCACAGTTTTACGTATTGAGAGATCCTAACTAGAGTTGACCTCTGTTCCCAAGACTGAAAGAAATCCTCACCTTCCTAAGTTATTGTTTAGTGCTGTGGCTGCTGCCATTAGGAATAATTTCCATCTCTCAGGGCTAATTTCACGGTATAGATGTGTGAGGGAAAATCTGTTTACCACATTTGTTTAGAGTATAGCTTCTAACTATTGACGATATCTTTACCCTTCTCATCGATAAATTCATGGCAGGCCCAGTCATAATTTAACTGCTTGAACAGCTAACGCTGAGCTCTATTTAAGACTAAAATCTTCATTTCTTGGTTTCTTTGTCTCTGGCCTAGGCCTGGGTACATGCAGGGCTTCTTTAAGTCACATTTATTACAGTCATGTTAGTAATTGCACATTACTCTAAAAGCAAATGCTTTTAGTGACACACTAATGTACAATTCAGCAAGTGCTGTTGAATTATAATGAACATTTACAGTTTAATGAGGGTTGGCTGAATTGCTGAAGTCTCTACAATTTATATAAAATGGTATAGCACTTGCATTAGCAATCCAACGATGCCTATGTTAGGGGTCCATGGGAAAGAGCTTATTGCCACCTTCATTTCTCTTCCATAGAAGGAAAAAATTGCTGGGTAAGCCACTTTAATAGCGAAGGAAGCAGCAAATTGATTTTTTGACAGGACTGCTGGGGAGAGTGACAGAGTGGGTGGAATTAACTGAGCAAAATGAGAACTGAAAGATAATAGCCCAGGATAAGCCAGGATTCTCATAGTCAGGTTTGGATATAAATTAAAATAACAAAAACTCTGTTCCTGAAATTGTTCAGCAGTGGGAAAATCATACACAGATGAATTTTCAAACAGAGTGAAATTTTCAGTATTTTCTGTGACTGTCACAGAAACTATTTTTTTAAAATAAAATATGGCATAGGTAAAGTATCACCATGTGCAATGGGCTTGAATCCAAGGATTTTGATGGGTAGTTGCATTCCAAGTAGAAAATTATTAAAACATGAAGATGGTAAAGAGAAGAAAAGAGAACGGGTGGAAGAGCTTTGATGTGATTTTGAGTATAGTTGGGAGGACCACTCAAGAATAGCGGAAGAGAAATGAGGGAGAGGAGGTGGGGGGGGCCCATGAGGGGAAAGCTTTGTAACAGCAGGTGTTTCTGAGAAATAGGTGGTCTGAAACAGTTTCCAAACTTGATGTGAGCAACAGTGACTGAGAAGAGGCTTAATGCCTACAACTAGCAAATGTTTAAAATTGATTTAATCGTGAAAGAGCCAAGAAAAAGAGGAATGGGACAGGTCTTCCCTGCATGGTAGGAGAGGAGTCTGCCTATTTTCTCTTTTTCTCATAAAAAAGAAAGCTATTTCTCACTGTCTTTTAAAGAAATGCATGAGCAGTGGCTCTGTTGTAGAAGATGGAAAAACAGGCTGAATGTCTCTAACCAGCTGAGGCAGGATTATTGTCATTTTTGCTCTAGGAAAGTAATGATATTTCTGCCTCTGTGGAGACCCCTGCTCAGCAGCTGATGACAGTTTTAAGAAGCCTGCTTGTCACTGGTTCTGCTGCTTGGAAGACCAGTCTGGCTTCACATTTAGGGTTTTGATTTTATCGGCCAATTTCTTTGTCCTCCTTCCCATTATCAGACTTACAAACCAACCTACACGCGTGCCTCCTGTTCTACTTTTTGCACTGTATTTTCTGGCTGCTGGGGGTTGAACCCAACACCTCATGAATGCTAAGCACACAGTCTATTATTATTAAGCTATGTGGCCAGACCCCATTTGCCCACTTTAATAAAGAGGTAGTGTTCTAATATTAAATGCAATTGTCTGCATTAAAGTTATGAACCACACTTACGCTTACTTTCTTTGGGAATTCATAGTGTTTTCCTTTCAATATTTATAATAGATGATACTTTACCACATCAGTTTTATCAACTTAAGAGTAGGGCTTAATATTCTTATGTTGAAAAAGCCCTCATTGGTATGCATACCTCTGTTTCTTGGCTCCAATAAATAATTGTTGCTTCCTTCACCTCACTATGCATGCACTCAACTCATGCTCTACTGTGACTTCCTAAAAATATGTCGTCACATTTGTGAGTGACTGCCATGGAGTTAAAGCCTATAGCACACCCTCTGTTTTCATTTTTCTCAGTTCTCATCAGCATTGGCTATCATTTCTCAGTCTTTGAGTCTTGACAAACTCCTTTCCTGGAGATTTTTATGCTATATTTTCCATATCTTCTGTCCACTGTAGATGATTTCTCAGCCTTTTCCCCCCATCTCATTCCGTACCCAAAGGTTGAAGTTCTTTAGTGTCTTTATGGATCTTTTTCTCTTCTCTTCCCTTACCCTCCTCACCTTAATGTACTCTTCCCAGGGGATCTCATCCACACCCATAATCATTATCATTTTTATGCTGCTCAGTCTCTGATTTTTATCTGTAGCCCAGGGTTCTCTATTCACCTGTAGACTCTACATTCAGTTCTGTATTTATTGTTTCTAACAAAAATTGTCCAAAGAATTTTTGTTTTTTTCTTTCTTCTTTCTGGAGTTTGAACCCAGGGGGTATTGAGCTATATCCTCAGCACTTTTATTTTGAAACTGTTCCACTAAATTGCCCAAACTGGCCTCAAAGTCAGAATTCTCCCACTTTAGCCTCCCGAGTAGCTGGAATTATAGGAATGTACCACCACACTTGGTTCAAAGGGAAATTCTTCCTCTAGAGAAGCTTGACTAATACAATATATGTATGAATCAATTCCCCAAATGAACATCCTTATTCTGTATTACAAATACCCACCAATTAGAAAAAATAAAGAACTCTGATAAGCGAGTGAATTCTTGATTCATCTCAATGCGTCACCTGCCTCAAAAGAAAATCTTTCCCTTCCAATGAGTAGATTCACTCTCTGCCTAGCAGCCTACATACAAAATAAACTCAGGATTCATCTCCCATTTCTTTCATCCACAGAATTCATTTTGTCACAAAATTCTGTAAATACAGTTTGTAAACTACGCATCAGATCCTGCTCCTTCTCTTCATGTCCTTTCTCGTTAGCACAATCTCTTCATGCTACTGTTCCTTCCACTTTATTGCCAGTGCCCCTTTCCTCCTAATATCTCTAGTTCATTTGTTACTGCATGAGAGTTACGTTTAAAGTATAAATCTGGTATGTTCTCTCTGGCCTAAAAGGTTTCAATATCTTTTCTATGAATTTAAAATGCAAACCAATGTTCTTGTTAGGGGGTTCAGGATTCTTTATAATCACACCCTTCCTTCCTTCTCAATTCATCTCAAGCTTGCATTCTTCCTTTAGGCTCCACCTGAACTGATCCTGTTTTGCTTCTTTGAATATGTAAAGCTTTTTCCTGCCTCAGGTCACTGTTACCAATTACTCTTCCTTCAAGCTGGAAGTTTCTCCTCACCCTAATCCAGTCCTCTTTACTCTTAGTTCTCAGCTGAAATGTTTCATTTCTTTTCCTGGCTACCCTATTTGCAGATTTCTTCAATCTTATTACCCCACTATTCTCTGGTTTAGCACCTAACATTTTGTCGTTGTTGTTGTGCATTTTGTAATTTTTTTTTCTGTTTTCTTTTTGTAATAGTATTTGGAACACATGATGTTTATATTTATCTTATGGAGTGGGTATATGGGGTAACATATCTTGATTCTTTTTATTACTCCTTCCCCCTCCCTGTTTCTAGATCCCCTCCCCTTATGATTATTATTATTATAATTATCAATATTGTAGTTAGTGTTTGTAATAAAGTTTACATTCATTGTGAGTCGTTGGTACATGTACATGATGTATCCTGAATCTTTTTGTAATTCCTTCCTTAGTTATTTGGTTCCTGTTAGTATGATTTTTGTTTACCTTGGTGGAGATGTGAAAGAGGCATCTAGTGTAGTATAAAAGACAAGGAACACCCTGGGTAAGAGCGGAAAAACATAGTCTGGGTTTGAATCATGCACATGATCCCCTGGGTGTTATTTAACTTTTCAAATCTCAGTTTTCTATTCTACAAAATTTGGGCAAAAATACTGACTTCCCAGTGTTGGTGTGAGAAGGAAATGAGACTGCAGATATAGTCACTGGCAAATAGCCTGGTACATCATGAACATTTCATAAATTTTACATAATTTTATTGTTCACTTTTTCCTCAACATAATATAGTTCTCAGAACACAGTAGGCTCTAATTAAATGTTTGTCTGATGACTAAATAAACCATTAAACTGATAAGAACAGATATTATACTTGATCTTAAATAACTGAGAAGCAATTAAATTAATGAATAGATTGTGGGTTTAGTTTTACTCAGAGGATAAAGCAAAGATATATTTGAAGATATTAAATAGTACTTAAAACAGAGTGAATGCTCAGTGAAGGCTTTTCGTTAATACTTAAAGATGGTTCTAATTGATTGATATGATTAAGAAATATACTCAGCTCTTTTCTAAAGCAATTATCACTTTTAATTGTTCACTGGACCCTGCCCATCCCACATAATTGGGACAATCATTCGTACAATTGTTCTCCATTTATTTCCTTCCCCCTTCCTTACCTTCTCTTCCCTTCCTTCTTTTTTCTTTTCTTTTTTTCCTTTCCTTTCCCCTTTTCATTTCATTTCACCTCCCTTCATTCCCGATGTCCTGAGGATTGAACCCAGAGCCTTTTCTCTGAGTGACATCCCCAGTCCTTTCCCCCTTTTTATGAGACAAGGTTTTGCTAAGTTGCTCAGTTTCCCAGGCTGGGCTGGAACTGGCGCCCTCTGGTCTTGACATCTACGAACACCATACTTTTCTTACCTTTCATTTAAGCTGCCCTTCTCTTGGATCCCACCTCCCTGCAATGGCCGCGCTACTCCTCTAACTCTAATAAATTCCTAGTTTATAGTTTTACCTTGGACCTCCTTCTGCAACTACCTGAATATTATTGGCTACTTGGTTTTTCCACTCAAATATCTAGTAAGCACCTTAAACATGTATTTTCAAAACCACTATTGATTTCACCCTCTCCCAATTTTACCTTCTCCAAACCTTTCTTATCTCAAATATGGTGACTCCTTTTTGTTGCCAAGACTAAAACCTTACCTTCACCTTTTGTTTTGTATTCTTTAGGTCACAAATCTTACAGATCTGGCTAGAATGTAGATCACAGATACCGCCACTTCTTACTGGGTAAACCTCTTTCTCCTTTCTTTAAGTCAGGTTCTCCTTCCATTCAATTACTAAAATAGGTGGTTCTTGTCCTCCAATTCTCCCTCAACCCATTTGGCTCTTGCATTCTTTCCCATCTCTCTATGGGAAATTCCCTTGTCATGGTGGTAGCTAGTGACTTCCACGTTGTCCTCAGTGCCCCTGCTTTTGCCTTCTCCATCAGTTTCCCAAACAGCTCCCTCAGTTATCCTTTTAAAAGGGCACCTCATTCTTGTCCTCAAAACCATCAAATGGCTTTTCCTGAATAGTAAAACCTAAACTGCTTATTCTGGCTGAAAAGGTTTTATATAGTCTTTCTGATACCGTACCACCCTGGCACATTTGTAAACCACCTCCTCTATTCCCTCTTTCCTGCCTCCACTCCAATCACTCTGACTAATTTGCTATGAATAGAACAATGCAAGGGCTACCATAACCTAGGCTGTTGGCGTTTGTTATTCCCTATGAAAATCACTCTTCATCTATATTTATTTACACTTTCCATTCCTTCATCTGCTTCCAGTCTCCAGTGGCTTTGTTGAGAGGCTTTCCTTAACCACTCAATAAGATATTGTACTCTCTCATTACTATCCTCAGTCTATTTTTCCTCATTGTATTCATTGCCTGCCATATGATTTGTTTCTTACTCTGGCCCTACTAGTATGTAAATTTGATGAAGTAGGACTTCCTTTTATTCTCTTGTTTATTCCTTTAACCTAGAGTGGTAGGTATTGAAAATATTTGCTAATCAGTAAATGGATTAACAAATGTTTTGGGGATGTAATGTCTCCTAAATTTTCCCTCCTAAGTGAAGCTTTTGCTTATTAATAGTAACCTGATAAAATGCCTAAGGCTGAGTCTGCTGGACTGATTTGTACTGTGGATAAAAGTGTTGAGTGTTTTGATGTTTCTCAAATCTAAGTAGATGACTGCTCTCTTAGTCTATGTACTTACTTACTTAGCTCTATATATTAGCAAAATTAAACCAGTTTTTATTTATTTGCATTATTTTGGGGTTGAGCCCGGGATCTTACATTGAACCATATCTTCCATCTTTTAAAAATTTTTACTTTGGGATAGGGTCTCCCTACTTTGCTCAGGTTGGGGTCAAACTTGTGACCCCCCCGCCTCAGTCTTCCACAATATTAGTATTATAGGTGTGGACCAACAAAAGTGGTTTGAACACTATTTATAAAAGACTTTTATTCATTTTTAAATCATTCTGGACATTGCAATGCATTCAAATTTTTACAAGATGACTCATGAATGCCTGCAAATATTCCCAGGCCCTCTTTCTTTGCTCCTCCGGATCACCTAATCATTGACCTGAGTGTTTGCAGTGGGCAGGGGAGGAAAATCTTGTTCAAG
Organism: Dolichotis patagonum; assembly: GCA_004027295.1. Lineage (NCBI taxonomy): Eukaryota > Metazoa > Chordata > Mammalia > Rodentia > Caviidae > Dolichotis > Dolichotis patagonum. The sequence continues at coordinate 25,998 of PVJX010016746.1, read as the reverse complement.
GCGGGGCTCATTGAGATTCAGAAGTGATAAATGTCTTTTGGCTTCTTGTCCTCCCAGAGGAATAGAGAAGCTTGCTTTCTAATCTCCTACTTGGTCATGGACCAGATGCAGTCTGGTTTCCACTTGAAGATTAGTTGTACTTATTTTGTGATGATTAGAATATCTTGAGGGGACGTGGCATCCTTCCTAGGAACAGAACAAAACTATAAAATATAAACCTCCCCATGTGACTTTTATCCTAAAACCAAGTCTATATTTGTAATTTACATGTACAATCATGATTAAAAATAATAACAAAACCCCATTTTAATGTGAAATATTTCTCCTTTTTTTAAAGGTCTGCCATTTATGAATTAGATAATCTGGAGCCAAAGTGCCACATTTGCTCTTAGTTTTTGTAAAAAGTACCTTTTATATTAGATTAAGGCTAAATTTCCATTGAAAACTTTCAAGTAATAATTTTAACATTTTAGAATAGATCTATAATCATAATTTAAATTTTAAATGAAGATTCCTTCTGCAGAAAGACTCTTTGCTTTTCTTCTTCCAGGAAAACCTTTTAATTGGGAGCTTGAGAATACATGCCTTAACACTTTCTAAATTTGGAGGAACTGTTTGGCAGGAACTGAGAGGCTTTTGCTAATAATAATTACAAGCATTATAATTACCATATTTGTTTGGTATAGCCTGTGTTCACGTGACCACGTGATAGGTTAATTACTATGTCAGTATCTTTGAGAGTGCTGATTTAATTACTGCATTACCTTTAAAAATAAACCTGTAAGATGTGTTTAGCTTCTAATAAAACAAATAAACAGTAGGGTTAATTTTTCTAATTTTCCTAAATGATCTCCCTACTGTCAGCCTTTCCTCCACTTAGAGCATCTAGCTTACCTAGATAAATCATTTTAAGACATTGTTTTCTTATGCCAGGTCGTCACTAAAACCTGCTAGTTGTTTTACATTTCTAGAAGGTAACTCAGTTTTACACACACACACACACACACACACACACACACACACACACACACACAATTTTCCTTTTCTCTAGTAGAAGAAAGATTGGATATAACCTAAATTTGAAATCTTTATATTTAATGGCTTTAAAAATCTGACCTCTGCCTACTTTTCAAGTCTTATCCTCCACTGAATTTTTGATAAACTCAGAACTAAAGTCTAAAATGTGTACTTATTCTCCAGAAGTATGCTTTGTGCCTTCTTGATTCCTACCTAAGAGCATATTTTATTTTCTTATTCCCTATTTTCAACTTCTTTCCTGTAATGCCTATTGTTCCTTTTTCCCTAGCATTCCCTTCACTTTGGTGTTATACATTGATTTGTTAGCTGACTTTATTTTCCTGGACTTAACTGCCCTAAAAGACTGCATCCTTTCTAAAATGAGAACCATTTCTTTATTTGCATGTGCTTCACACATATACAATGTTTAACATTTATTTCCTTCTAAGAGTTTGTGATTTTACATATTTGTTTCATAAATGGAATGCTTGCATCTTTTAAGTTTCTATGTAATCTGACTTCTAGTATAAAAAATATCTCTATGCCCACTATGTCAGTGTAACTTAAAATTCTTATAGATTCTACTTATACCAGCAGAAGTCTACTTATGAAGTGTACTAGATGGTCCATTGGCACCTATTCTTGTGGACTGCTTTCTGTTGTGTAACAGAATATCTAAGGCTAGAAAATTTATTTTTAAAAAGTGGTTTCTTTTGCCTCAGAGATCTGGAGGCTGAAAATTCCAGGTCCATGGTGCTGACATTTTTTCAACTGCATTGTGAGGAGCTTGTGTAGCTTCAACTTATAGCAGAAAACAGAGTAAATGTTCATGTATGAAAGAAGCAAAATACAAGGGGTAACTTTGCTTTAGGAGAACTCAACCTGCTGTAAAGGTAATTAATCCCGAGTCTCCTGAGAGTGAACACTTACTCCCAGGAGACCCGTTGCATCTATTCACCAGGCCTCTGCTTCCTCAGCTGCTGAACCTTCCAGAGGTCGCATCCCGACCCTGCTGCCCTGGGGAGTGAAGGCTCAGCAGTGAAACCAGCACATCTGTAGACATGCAACTGACGAAGTAAGGGAGAGGAAAGGTTGACAATCTGACTCAAGTACCATAAATTGATACAACTTGGCTCCCAGTGTAGATTTTTGTAAGTTTCAGACACTGAGTTTATTTATGCTAAATACATCACAAATTTATTAATTTATAAGAGCTGATTCTGGCAAAGATATTCTGTTCCTGGAACCTTGCACAGAAGAACTAAATATTATTTAGAAGTTTGGTGAACAGAGAGTAAGTAAAGGGAGTGGAGCATGATCATGCACAGCTGTAATCCTGGTGAATTTGGGGGCTGGGGCAGGAGGATTGCAAGTTGAAGACAAGCCTGGGCAATTTATTAAGACCTTGTCCCAAAATAAAAAGCAAAAAGGTCTGGGAATATATGGCTCAATGGTAGAGAGTTTACTTAGCATGGGCAAGGCCCTGGGTTCAATTTCCACTATTACAAAACAAAAAGAAACCAAAAAACAAAAAACTAAATTGAATATTTTTAATGCATCTTCAATTAAGCTATGATGCTCTGAAGACATTTTGTTTCTTTGACCAGATTGAAATCATTGTTTGGAATCCTGAAACAGAACTCATTTCTACTTTTCAATTCTAATTTTTCTAAAACTCTTTGTTATCATTATGGATTTGCACTTATAATAGAATCTCACTTTTTCCTTTTAACATTTTGACATCATCTGTTTTAATGCCTGTGTTTCGGCCATGCCATCTTTGATGGATTGCTTTGACCAGGTGCTCATTTCTAGCTGCTCCACAACGTGGCCTTCAAGGAAGTTAATACACTCAGTGGGTTGAGAACAAGATAGTATCTTGCCCTTCTCTAACTTATGGTTTATATTGTACTTTAAATCCGGCTATTATGTGTTATGTACATATGCCAACTCCACATAAGGAATGTAAACATAATGTACTGCAAATATCTACAAAAAAAAAAAGAAAGAAAAAAAGGAAGGGGAATCAAGGGATGAGAGGAACGGGGAGGAAGGGAAAGGAAAAGAGATGAAAAAAGGAATTAAAATGTGTTATGCACATGTACCAGCTTCTCACAAGAAATGTGAACATTATGTACTGCATACAACTACTAATAAAGTAAAATTTTAAAAAATCGATTATTGGCTAGATAGATATTTAAAAATGATTTGTACATATTTATTGTTTAACAACCACCTTTTAAAAGAAGTAAATTTAAGACTTTTAAAAGTTAAAAACCTGGTCTTAACAAATATGGACTAGGATTTATAATCTTAATAGTGGATGATAAGAATATCAGTTAAAATATGCAACTCTAACAATAAATGAAAATAGCTGAATTGAGAAATAGAGGGATGAGAGCAAATTTCATTAGGGTAAATTATGTTGATAGTTTTATTGGTGTCAGTAATCTATCAGTTTCTTTATTTCTCTGTTAAAAGAAACTCTGAACTGAGGATATTAATTAAGTGGTAGAACGCTTGCCTAGCAAGCACGAAGCTTTGAGTTTAGTCTCTAGTATCACACACACAAAACCACACACACAAAACCAAGCAACCAACCAAACCAGCTCCTGCTTTTTGCTGTTTCATGTAGAAGGAAAAATTTCATGAAAATATTTCAGATATTAAGATTCAGTATGGAAGTATTAATTGCTTTTGTTCCAATTGGATATTGAGTTTCTACATAAACCACCCTATTTTAGAAATGCTGTCTGACCCTATTTTATAGTATGCGTCATTGGCAAATAAAACAAAATAAATAAAATTAATCTTTGAAGAGCTGCAGTAAAAGTAATCTCCTTAAATATAAATAGGACTAGAACAGAATGTCCACATTAAAAAAATACTGACCACAACTTTTCAAAGCCAACTGAAAAATTCCTTTTCATGTTTTAGCAGGATTTCTACTCTGTTGTAAAGATATTTAAAGTATAAGCCATGAAATCATATCAAGATAGGTACTTGTAATCGAGGTATTTCCTATGTAGCATTAAATGGCCAATGTATGGATCTATGGTTTGCATATTATGTTGTTTTTGAGTTCATTTGACCAAAAGGAGAAACCCATGACAGAAAGAGATGGAAAAATGATACAATTCTGTCAAAAATAATTTTAATATTAGTTACGATTATTCTCTTAACTGTCATTATAAAATATTTTATAGTATTCTTAACTGTGTCTTCACGAATATCATTTTTTCAGCAACCATCTTATAAGCCCATAAAAGTTTTTCAAAAATTTTACTTATTTGCATTTCTCTATGAATGGAAAGGAAATCTGTATGTGTTCTACGTTTAACAAATGTTTTGCATTTTTATTACGGAAGATGTATGCATAAAATACGATTTATAGACTACTTGAGTTAGCAACAGGTAGAGAATAAGAACATAATAATGTATACATTAAGTCTGATTTGAAAATATCTCAATGGATACCTGAGAGCTAATCTAGATACTGCACAGTGATATCGTCTTATTTTCTAACTGTACGCATACCAGGTTCATAAAAGGCTCCTATTAACACCATAGTAAATAATAGGATTGATTTTTATCATGTACCCAGCCTGATGACTTGTATACATACATAGGCATTTGTTATATAGTCAAATTCTTCTCAGTTCAAGATGTGATAAGTCACATAAGCATTACTTTAGGCAAGTGTGTAGACAAAAACAAGTTAGAAAAAAATTACATTAATGAAAGGATCTATGAGATTTTTTTTTTTTTTTTGGTAAAAGTACAGTGCAACTTAAAAGTTAAAATTTAAAATTCAGTAATGCTTTTATTCTTTGTTTAGAGTGGTTTTAGTGTGTTTTACATTATTTAATTTCAACATACATGAAGTATGGACAGCTATTTTGAAGAGAATAAGACACATTATGGTAGCCATTGTTGATTTTCCTATTGTCTGGTTTTGAAGGCCTGTAATGCCTTCATTACTCTGTTTTGATCAGTTTTTATACTATTTTGTTCTGTATGAATTCATTGTGTGTGACAGTGTAGACAACCATTTAGAAGAAAAAGCGACATCATGGTAGCCACTGTAGATCTCCTGTTGTCTTGCTTTGAAATCTGTGTCATTTACATTGTTTTCTTCTGATCTGCTGTGTTTTGTTTTGTTATACCCTCTTTAAAATAAAAAAGTTAAAATTTAATGTCTTTTAGTAGTTTTCCCATATATATATTTTTTTTAACCTTCATACATTTTTTGAAAAGACAATACAATACAGAATAGAGAGAAAGAAAAATGTTTTATTTATAAAAACTTTTTCTAAAATGTTCAATTTATCTATTTCTCTCTTAAAGCACACTACATTATGTAAATTACAAGAAATAAGATTTGAGGGCCGGGGGTTTAGCTCAGCGGCCTGAGTGCCTGCTTGGCAAATGCAAGAATGTGAGTTCAGTCCCCAGTACAAAAAAAAAAAAAAAAAGATTTGAATAATGACTTTTTGTTTTTTTACACTTGTAATAATTTAATGCTGATATATTATTTTGAAAGTAACAATTTTAATTAGAAGACCTAGAGAGGGAATAAAATATTCACAGAAACTCTCATCAGTATAAATTATTCAAGTTACAAAAATCAGTGGCCTATAAATTGCTGTCAGTACATACTGCAGCTTTTTACCATATTTGTTAAACAGAGCTTCATATTGATGAACTGAGAAGAAATAACAAAATTCAGTGTACTTGGAACAAATGAGCTACAATAAACTGAAACTTTTCATAAATACCATTATTATTTATAAAATATAATTATATGTGTTTATAAAATTATAAACTCAGCCTGCAGAGGTAGCACAGGTGTGGAGTGCCTTCCTGGCATGTCTGAGGCCTTGGATTTAATTTCTAGCACCACAGCACAACACAACACAACACAACAAAACAACAACAACAAAAAACCTTCAAAAATGTTAGAAACCTCAAAGCCTTCTAAATAGTTTGTTTCCCAGTACAGCAATTTATCGTAACACGTTCAGCACGCCCCTCAGCATTGGTTGGCCATATAGAGTATCGAAGTTAGTATTTTATGATAATACTTAATTTTGGGGGAAAATGTCCATATATGGCCAGACTCCAGGCAACTCCACAACAGACCCTTACTCTGCTCTGTGAAATCTATCTCCCTCCCTCCTCTAAGTCCTATTAAATTTCCAGTTTCCTCAAAATAAACCATATGTTTTTTTAAAGGCACTTAACTATCATCGTCATTGTTTTGTTTTATAACCTTTCAGTGTACCAATTAGCCCCTTTTTAAAACTTTACCCTGGCAGTAGACACATTCTTGGGGTTTTACAAGAAACACAATGAATGGTTTTGTACTTGTCTTTTAAAAATTTCTTTTCTTTTTCTTTGCATTTCTTGCTGGGGATTAAAAGCAGAGGTTCTCTTGTAAAGTGTTGTGTTGCTTATGTTGCTCTGTTCTGATCTGCTTTGTTCTGCCCTCTTTTGTTTTATTCTCTTTAAAATAAAAAAAAATAGCAGAGGTTCTCTACTGTCGAGCTGTATTTCAGCTCCTTTTTTGGTTTTTATTTTATTTCAAGACTGGGTCTTAGGGGCTGGGGATTTAGTTCAGTGGCATAAGTGCCTGCCTTGCAAGCACCTGGTCATGAGTTTGATCCCTGGTACCGATAAAAAAAAAAAAAGAAAAGAAAAGAAAAGAAAAGAAAAGAAAAGAAAAGAAAAATCAAGACTGGGTCTTGCTAATTGCTCAGGCTGGCCTGGAACTTGCGATCTTCCTGTGCCAATCTCCCAAGTAATTTTGTTTTTGTTTTCAGTGCAGCTGCTGATTGAACCCACATCTCACCTGCTTGATGATTGCTTTACCACTGAGCTCTACTCACAGCCCCTTGGTCTTGGATATTAATTTTCTGGTAACACAGCCAAACAGGACATTTGTTTTTAGCAGCTACCTGGCACTAAAGTTTACATTAATCTTGTGATTAATTAAGAGCCATAGATTTATTTCTTATGAAATATTTAGTTCTTCTGTAATATAAATAACTTTATAAAGCTTATATTTTGAAACTCAAATGCACAATATTACTAGTGCATTTTAGTTGAATTTCATATTGAAGTTCCTTTATATATAGAACCAATCTCAGCAACTATGCTCTTCAGTGCATCCTTAATTGACTGCCAAATTGAAATTTCTATTTTGTTTATTTAAATTTGCTGTCTGAAAACCAAGAAAGTAAAAAACCCCTTTTTTTTTTCTTTATACCAGGGATCAAACTCACAACCTCAGGCTTGCCAGCCAAGTGCTTATGCTGCTGAGCTAAATCCCCAGCCCCAGAAGAAAATTTTGGCTTGACCTTAAAATTCCTATGTAACAAGGCACTGCAGTGACTCTCAAGTGCTCATGGAGAGAGCTTGGAATGTGAAAAGTGTGCTAGAAAGTAAGCAAGTCTGGTTTCTAGTTTAGTACTAGTTGGTTGATAAGTTAGGAAGTCACTGAGACTCAGTTTTCTTACCTGTATTAAAATGAGAAGCCAAATGGAAAGACAAGCACTGTTTGTTTTCTCTCATAGGTGGAAATCCAAACTTAAGCAGAAAGTAGTAAAATGGTGATTACTAGGATTGGAAAGGGTGGAATGGAGATAATAAAGGGAGGCTGGATAATGCGTGTACCACATTATCCAGATAAGAAATAAGATCAGGGGCTCTGCAGCACAGTGAGATGACTATCGTTCACAACAACCTATTGTCTATTTTATGAAGATCTAGAAGAGAGAAACTAAGAAGCTCCAAACATCAAGAATTGATAAGGAAAGAAAAATGCTAACTGCACTGGTTTGATTAATATATACTGCATAGTTGTGTGGAAATATCACACTGAACTTCACTAGTGTGTATGGTTAATCAGTGGGTATGAAGTTATAGTTAGATAGAAGTTCTTTTGTGCTGTTATAGAGTAGGAAGACTACAGATAATGATTATGAAAAAATGTAAAATATTACAATTAATATATATTATCAAAAATAAAAATAAAATAGGGACAAAATAGTCCACTTGCCTATGTTAAACAGTTTTGGGAATTTTAAAAAAGATTAATATGGAAATGAGGCCTATAAAAATGTAAGTCAAATGCTATCTGTTAAAAACTTGGCTTCACTAATCAGAATTAACCTCTTATTTCATGTTTCCTAGAAAAATAAATCTGTACTCTCAATATTTCATTTTCAAATTCTGTATTGGATTCCAGGTAGTCTTATTTTGAGCTGTTTCCCCTTTGTGACAAACAGTATCAGAATTGTGATTTATTATTATTATTCCCATTTTTATAGTCGGCTCACCCAAAGCAGATGTCTTGTTATCTTTTAAGTGGGAAGGAGATCCTCGGCTGCCTGATTTCAGTCTTGGGCTCTCTCTGCCTGCTGAGCAATCTTCCTCCCTCTGTTCTGAGGACTTAGTGCTTGTTGATGAGTGTGAACACCAATCTTCTGTTCTTCCTCAGTCTCTTTCTCTCCCTTTAGTGGTCCTCTTGTGGAACTGCATTTATTTTTGTTCTAGAATTTTGAAGGTGCTTTTATGTCCTTTGGAGAGCACAGTTGACAGGGCCCGTGTTGACAACCTTTTAAGAATGCTGGAGTGATATTATTTCTCCCCTGAGGTTTTTATAACTCACATAGTATCAATTAGATAGTTCTTGCTGATCAGAATAAATAAATCTAAAGTGACATCTGGAATATTTTCTTTGACTTATGAACTATGTCCTTCAGTATTACATAGCTTGCTCTGGTCCAAACCATGTCAGGAGTCTGCTGACGGTGAAGCAATGCTCAGGGTGCTCTTCATTTGACTCTGAGCACAGCACTCTCCTCCACTCTGCTTGTCTACCGTGGATTGGTTCTGACGAGTTGGACCTTTCCTAATGATCTGCTTCTGGCCTCCTACCAGTTTTGTGCCATCAGCCCAGCTTTGGTGTCAGGGCATTTTTTGGCCTATTTTTTCCACAGATTAACTTCTAGTTTTAGAATCTGTGCCTGATAGATATAGTGAATTTTAGGCTTTTCTAACTTACTAATAATAATGTCTAATAAATAGTACTGGGAAAATTGGTTTTCCATATGCTGAAGATTAAAACTAGCACCATGTCTTTCACCATGCACTAAACTAAAATGGAATAGATCAAAGACCTAAATATTAAAACAGAAACACTTGGTCTGCTGGAAGATGTAATAGGTAAAACTCTTGAAGACAAATGTAGGGGAAAATTTGAAGAACAAAATCCCAGTTGCACAGGAAATATTACAAAGTATCAATAACTGGGATCTTATAGTTAAAAGCTTTTACATAGCAAATGAAACCATCATCAGAGGGAATCGACTACCTACAGAATGGAAAAAACATTTTACCAGCTATTCCTCAAAGGACCATCCATTCTTCCAGATTAATATCTATACTATATAAAGAACACAACACAACACAACACAACACAACACAACACAACACAACACAAAACACTTCCCCAAATTTAAAGTCCCAATTCAAAAATGGGCATTTAAAATGAATAGATACTTCTCAAATGAAGAGGTACAAACAGTAAATAAATATGTGAAAAAATGCTCAATATCACTGGTCATTTGAGAAATGCAAATAAAAACAACCCTGAGATTCCATCTCACTCCAGCAAGAATGGCTGTCATCAAGAAATTAACCAGTAACAAATGCTGGTAGGGCTGTAGGGGAAAAGGAACTCTTCTCCACTGTTGGGGGAGTGTAAACTGGTACATCTACCACGTGGAAATTAGTATGAAGAGTCCTTAAAAAACTAAAACTAGAGTTACATTTGACCCAGGTATTCCCCTTCTTGGTTAAAAAGAATGAAAGAGTTAAAGGCATCATACCACAGTGATACAAGCACACTCATGTTTATAGTAGCACAGTTTGTAATACTGAATCTTAGAAAAAACCACGTATATCCATCACTGGATGAATGGATGAATAAAATGTGGTTTTTAGATACAATGGAGTACTACTGAGACATTTTTAGGTAAATGAATGCACCTCGAGACCATACTTTTAAGTGAAATAAATCAGTCATACATGCTTAAATACTACATTATTTCTTTTTTATGAGAAACTGGAAGGGTAAACATGGACTGAAATGAATGATAAACATTAGGAAGTAGGAGGAAAATGTTCAAATGGGAAGGAGAATAAGGGAGGGGAGGGGAAGGGAAGAGAAGGAAGGGAAAAGGAAAAAAAAAAGAGAATGGAAGGAAAAAAGTGGAACCCAAGCAATTGTAAAATGGGGAGGTGAAGAAGGCTTGAAGGGAGAGGAGAGGAATGGAAAAAAAAAAGGAAAAATCAAGATACATGATACACAGGTACAAATTTCCTATGACAAATGTGAACATTATACATAAACTATATATATATATATATATATATATATATTGATAAAATAAAATTTAAAGAAATAATGTCTAAAAGCTGACATTTACTGAGGTCTTTACTCTGTGAAAGGAACTGGGGTAATATTTTTTACATACATTATGTCCTTTCAGATTGCTAAAAGTATCCCTATTTAGCAGAGAAGAAAAAGAGGCTTGTAAATGTTATTTGACTTGCTTAAGAGGAGACAGAACTTGATGCTAAGCTTGACTGGTGCCAAACCTATGTTCTTGACCAGGACCTAGTTACTGCTTCTTTCTCACATCTGGGAGCTACCCCTGAGCCAACATCTATACCTGCATTATTGAAATTAATTCATTAGTCATAGCCCATGCTGTTTGTACTTTTATTTTTCAAGTGCTGGGGATCAACCTAGGGCCTCAGGTGTGTTAGGCAAACACTCCACTACTGAGCACACCCCCTGCCCTTTTCAATTTATACATGCCTATATATGTGATTATACACAGGTAGCTTTTTTATTTTTGTTATCACAGTAACAGTTGCACTAATACTATGCAAATTACCCAATAATCATTAAAAACACCACGGTCATTTTTTAATCCCTGGACTTTAATATACGCAAAAGCATCAGGGTTAAAACCACTCTGTCTTTCAAAGAACAACTGCTAGAAATGCTCTCATTTCTTCCAGATAATGTGGCGGTGAGGCTTGGAACTGCTGCAGTTCTTCCAGTCGTGAAGGAAGTCAGACAGAGAACAAGGCTGGCTCAGGAGAGGTGAGTGGAGGTGACCGCATCGGGCACATAGTGGTTTGTGGGTCAAATCATGATTGAAGTCAACGCCTATTCTATGCTAGCTGTTTTCCTTTGGTTTTTGTTTTTATTTATTTTTTATTTTTTATTTGATCCATTTAAACCAGATTTGCTGTTATTCCTAGGTAAAAGCATCATAACAAACTGTAATGCGCTCAGAATACTTTCCTTAGGTTTTTTATTTCCTTGCTAATGTCATAGGGCCTGAAAAACTTTCTGGGTTATGGATTCTGGATTTATGACTTCATCGTTTCTGGGCTGTTGTTTGCGAAGTTTCTGTCTTTGGTATTGTTCTTTCTTGTCTGCTGCAGGAAGACTCCATCCTGACACAGGCCACGATAACCGGAGAGGAACACAATGTGAGGCTGAGAAAGGGAACGAAGTGTACTCTTTTGATTAGATTTAGTCTAGTGCAGCGTTCTGTGTGCTCAGGAATTTGAGTAAGCTGAGACACTTTAGGCTCTTGGACACTACTTTATGAAAATACTTTCAACTAACAGTTTTTAGATGGTTAGGCTTTGATTAGTGACTAGAAATCTTTCCTTTCTAGCAAAGGATGTTGTAGGAGAGTTTGCATCTCCAAATCTACACATTGTTAGTTTGTCTTTAATTTACAGGGCCATTTATACTGGAAAAAGAGGATAAACATCTGATACTTAAGACATGCTCCAAATGACTGGATAACCTAAAATTGAGCTCATTTTCTGCCCATGTGAGGAGAGGCGAGAGTGACTAATGTGTTTCTTTTCCAGCAGCAGCCACTGCACTTTCATTCCTCTGCTGGAGGAGCCACTATTCTTGTTCCTACATGTACAGACAAGTTAAATTCCCTATCCTTTGCTCATCTTTCTTCTCTCCTCCTATTTCCTTTCTCATTCTAACAGATACAGAGAATATTTTTACTGGAAACGTGGTGTCTTGGTTACTTTTCTCTTGTTGCTGAGATCAAATACCTGATGCCCAAAACTAAGGAAAGGTTTACTCAGCTCACAGTTTGTGGAGGTTTCAGTCCATAATCAGCTGACTCCAAGGCAGGGTAGCCTGGCACAGGGGAAACAGGTGGTGGAAGACAGCAAACCAACAAGAGCAAAAGAGGGAAAAGAACAAGCCTCCTTTCCTCCCTTTTACTGTAAGCAGGCTCTCCTCTGCTCCAGGGCTGGAGCCGCACTCACATCACCTCTGTGCCTTCCTCTTGCACAGGCTGAGGCTGTTTACAAAGTAAGGATCCTCGCTCTCTGCTGAGTTGCTTACTTAAGCTTCTAAACTTCTCAAGTTGACACAACGTCTCAACCATTACGCTCAAATTTATCTTTTAACTTTTGTTTTGAGACTGAGTCTAGCTAAATTGCCCAGACTGGCCTCACATTGTGCTTCGGATTCCTGAGCAGCTGGGATGATAGACATGTGCCATCACCACACCCAGCCAACAGTGAGATCTCTGAGTGGGAATTGCATTTTTTATTTTTGTGTGGTCAGCCTACACTGTGGCATCTCAGCGGCTATTAGTTTGAATGGACCAATCAAGAGCCTAAAAGACAGGGTGGGAATCTGATAGACATGAAGGCTGCAGGGAGCCAGGTATTGAGGAGAAGATCTTCTCTTGGAGTAAAGTGGAGATTTTTAGTAAGAGTAACTTTTCAAGCAGTGCTTAGACCTCACAGGGTATAGAAGCAGCTTACTGCTTTTTCCCTTTCTCCAAAACAAATCTTAGAATTTTTAGCTGGATACACATGCAGAAGCCGTGTGTGTGTGTGTGTGTGTGTGTGTGTGTGTGTGTGTGTGTGTGGTGTGTGTATGTTCCCAGGAAATGCTCTTAGGGAATTATGACATCTCTTCTTTTTCTGCTTTTCTCTTCCTGCGTGGATTGGAAATTGAATGCCTGAACCTACAGGAACCACTCTGTACCATGAAGGAAACTTGATATTTAGGCAGATGTTTGGAAAGAACCATTCTCCCAAATGTCTGGATCTTTCAACACATTTGGGAGAAAATGAAAGTATCTTGTATATCTGTTTTCAGTCACAGTTTTAGTTATTTTATTTTTGTTTTATACTTAGAGCTGAAATAAATCCTAAGAAATACATGTATAGCATGCCAGTTATTTCTGACAATAACTCTCTGAGGTAAAGAGTATGGTTTGTTTCCACTGGCAGGTGAAGAAAAATGCAACCCAGAGAATATAAGTAACTTTCTCAGGGTCACACAGCTGCTGAGCAGTAACGTTGGAATTCTAAGACCTTATCTAAGGCACTGTGCTGTATTCATTATCTGTAAGATGATTCAGATAAAAGGAACCCTACTGGTCTTGCATTCTTAGTGAGGATACTTTTCTAATATGACTAAATGATAGGTCTGACTCTCTTGTGACCTATTTAGCAAAGGTGGATGGTTGAGTACACAGCTCTTATCACAGTCATGTGCATACTAGAAAACACAAGCTGCTTTGGTAGAATTTTTTACTTCAAATCACTAAAAATCCAATCCCAGAATGACTTGCACAATCAAGAAATTTCTTATCTCAAATAAAAAGAGAATCAGACATGGGGTGGTAGTTATGGTTGGGTCATTAACTAGATGATGTTATAAAGAACACAAAAATTACTTTTCATCTCTGTACTGTGACTAATAATGTTTAGCCAGAATTCAGCTGTTCTTGTGACGATACTGAAGCCACTTGCAGCAATCAGGATTATTCACTTTTTCTTTTTAACATGAACCAATTTATTTTTATTTGTTCATTTCTTGGATTTGAAGCACAGTTTGGTGACATCTTTGGCTTGAGATTCTTTGCCATCGTTCTTAACCACTACACAAGTGCATTCAGCCATTTTACCCAGCTTTCCCTCTTAGTCAGTTTTACAAGGCCCTACGCATTCCCCCAGTCTCTTGTTGCCATCAGCTTTAATTAGGTTGATGTGTTCAGCACAAAGGGCCTCTACCAACTTGACATTCTCAGGCTCATTACAGTTGGATGCAAGCACACAAAACGGGTTTGTTTTTTTGCCTAAGACTTTAACAGCTTTGCTTTCCCTGTTGTGAACAATCATGGGTGAGGCCAGCCTTCTGTACTTCTTGCGAATCGGTAGTAACATCTATAGAGATGGTACTCAGCACAGTCTGGGAAATTTATATTTTTAATTCCATGGAAAGTTATTGGAATTCTAGTGAGTGAATTCCAATCTCCCACCTCCTGTGCAACTCATAGTGAGAGTAAAGACACTAAGGCATATGTATAGTCGTGGGGAGCCAAAGGGGCCTAGATTTGGCTATGTTGATGGTTAAATGAAACAAAGGCCTCAACCCAAGGCTGAACCTAGATTTTATCAATTCTTGAAGAAGGTAGTGGCTTGAAGATGAGTGACTGCAAGAATGGCAGAAAATACCCGAGTGTGGTGAGCGGGGCTAGTAAGAGGCCTGAAATCACCTTTGTGATATGCAGAGAGAAGGATATGCAGAAAGAATAATCTACATAACACAACTGGAGGTAGTAGCTAATGTTTTGGGGTCAGTGTTCCAGCTCTGATGTGTAATTTTCTATGCCCTGTGAAGTCACAGTCTCTTATCTTGAGGCTCAATCCCAGATGATAGTGTGGAACCTGGCTCTCCCTCCTGCCCGGTTCACACATGATTTTTAGGGAGCTACAGAGGTGGGGAAACACTGACCTCTCACCCTGCCTCAAAGACTATGCATCAGAAGCTTGGCTGGAATGATTTACTTTGCTTAAAGCCAATTGAAGGGATAAGGAAAAATCCTAGCCAGCTCTGTACAGATCAATACATAGAAATAGGGCCAGGTTTAGACAAAGTGGAGATAGTTGCCCTTCTTTCAAGGAGAGTTGCACCACAGCACCTGCTCCTCCCCCATCACTGAGGCCTGTCTCTGCTATGGCCACCGATGATGGGAGAAGTCAAGTCTTACAGCCTCCTTTGTTCTATCAAGCAGTATGGACAGAGTTCCCTGCCTTTTTATTCCCATCTACCAGGAAAAGAAAAGGCATATTCTTGTCTTCCTTTTGGATGGAAGTAGAACTTTCTCAGAAGCTTTTTGCCAACCTTCCCCTGTCAAACAGCTAGGTGTAGTCTGGATAGGGACACCAATATGTAAATGATATTTTCAGGCGTGGGAGGCAATTATACATAGAGCTGCCTGCTAGCAAACACATCATTTCTGAATCTTAAAAAAGACACCTTCTCTAGGTCAAACAGTTAGAAAGTTGCACTGCTTTCCTTGAATTAATACTCTACTTCTTTGGACAAGTATCTTCACACAGGACACTCTTTCACCAGCACGTGTGGCAATAGTGATGAGATGGTCCAGAGGTGCGGTATACTGAGAAAAAACTGAAGACTGGGAAAAACTCCAAGAATGCATTCTTCTTTTCATAGTTCAGAAATGTAGTGATGCTTCTACTACACTAAGTTCACAGCAAAGTGAGTCTATCACTTACCTCATCCTAAATACTCTGCTTCTGTCAACGTGGCCCAATATTACATTAAATTTGGGGGGGGTGATAATAAACTGACATACCAACTTTAACTCCTAATTTTTTGGCATATGGACTACTTCTCAGACACCTTCCTACCAGGCAGAAAGGTTTATAAGAGTCTACAAATGAGGAGGATACTAAGGAGGTGATATTAGAAACTCACCAAGAGAATCTGATGCTTCAGACTTGGGGTTTATTGCCACAGTATAGCTTGTCCCTGTTCTGTTCATTTCTGAGTGAGAATTCCCTTTCTGTTCCTACAGCTCTACTGTATTTAGAGCTAGATATGCTTAATGCCTGGACTGAATGTCAGTGTCTTGAAGGTATTCACCAAATAAGACTGCTGTATGGAGGGGGAGTTTCTATGTTTGTTACCTAGTCCTCTGTCTCTTGGGAGCAGGAAATGTGTGGAATGCATTAATTCTCCCCAAGCACTGCTAGAAGATTCTGCCTACTTCCTCTATATCCTTTATCAAGATTGTGTTTCCCAGCATACAATGCTTCCCCTACTAAGGCCCTCAAGTTCCTTCTTTCCTTCCCTCCTTTTCTTTCTTTCTTTCTTTCTTTCTTTCTTTCTTTCTTTCTTTCTTTCTTTCTTTCTTTCTTTCTTTCTTTTTCTCTCTTTCTTCTCTTCCTTCTGTTTCTCCTCCTCCTTGGTCTGGTCCTCTTCTTTCTCCTCCTCCTTTTTCTTTTCTCTTTGGGTGGATGTGTTGGAGAAGGTTGCAGTCTGCCTGTGTTTATAAAAGAGTGAGTACTGGGAAACAGTGCCTTAGTAGTCTCAACAGGCTTTTGGTTTCTGTGCTCAAGACAGGCAATGGAAAAAGCCCTAACTTCTCTCTGCTTCCTTTAAGGCAGATTGCCGTGACCTGAGCAGCCAGTGGGGTCCTGAGAGGGGGTGATGGGAAATTAATAAAAGAACAAGGCACATAATAAAAAGCTGGGACCAGATGTGACTTGACCTCTCTGATGGAGAGGCAGCGACAACCCAGCATGGTCTATGTTTTTATTTATACACAGCAAAATGGAGGGAAGTGTGTGAGGGGCCGAAAGTGCAAGTTCTCAGTGTTTTTTGGAGACCATTGAAAACGAAACATTCTCAGAGCTATCTGTGCGGTAGTTAACAGGGGGAACACCAGTGCTGGACACCTGCTGGACTGGCCTTGCTGTAGTCCCAACAACACGGCTGGCCCCTGGCACTGTGTTCTTGCGTCTGGCCTTGCTGTGTCCCCACAAGTGTGGTGGATCTTTAGCTTAGCCACTCCCCCACAGCAGATTGCTTGCCAATCACAGGTGTTGGTCTTTTGCATTTTTCTCTTGAAATGTTTATGGGCACTGCTGTGATTCAGACAAATGTTCCTAAATGCCCATGTGTTAAAGAGTTTGTTCTCACCTGGTGGCATTATTGGGCGGTGGTGGAACCTACCGGGATGTTGCCCAGTCATTAGGGATGTGCTCCTGAAGAGGATATTGGCCAATTGCAGTCTTTCTTTTTAGTTTCCTAATTACCTTGAGATACGTAACTTGCTCCATCATACACGTCTCTCCATGATGTACTGACTATCATAGGCTTAAAAGCAACAGGGCCAACCACAGACTGAAAATGTCAAAACTATGAACCAAAATAGCTCTTTTCTCTTTATAAATTTATTATCAGCAGTGTTTGTTATAGTAACAGAAAATCAACTAACAGAGACACTTTAGGGGACATTATAAGATACTACTTCAGGGAATGTTAGGAAATGGTCATGTAAAACTAGAATGTTCGTCACAGTACTTATAACATAATGCTTAGTACTTACAGTACTTATACAGCCATTTAAGATAATTTTTCTGTTTGGAAATGAAAAGAGACTGTCATTTCTAGTTTGACTGAACATCTATTTAAAGGAATACTCAACCTTGACATAATTAATTACTAATATATTTAAAGTTAATATGCAATTTTAAACCAAAAGTTCCTTTCAGTTCTGAAATATTGCCAGCTGGCTTTTATATAAAATATTTTGAGTGACCTAGTACATATCTATACTGCTTTATAAAAGTTTCTCTGCTATCAGCACTTATTATACGTCTTACAGGATTTCCTCTTAGCAAGCAAATGTGAATTTGTGTTGCCAACAAGTTTTTATAAATTTTAAATTTTTATTAGTACATGTTTGCAGCACATACTTGTTGCATTCCTTGTGTGGAGTTGTATGTGTGCATAATTCGTTTTTCATCCCCTTCTCTTTCCCTTCCTCTTCATCTCTTGATCCCTTCTCATTTGAGAAAGATCTGTCACCTTCTCATATTACCTCTTTTATTTTACTCTTTATTTATATTTTGAGTTTTTCATATAAAAGAAACCAGGAAAAATTGACCCTGTGTGTCTGGTTTATCTCACTTAACATTATGATTTCAAAATTCATCCATTTTCCTACAAATGACTTGTTTACCCTTCCTTATGCCAGAGTAGAACTCCATTGTGTCTAGATACTTTTACCATATCCATTCATCTGTTGAGGGATTTATAAGTTATTTGCAAGGCTTATCTATTATGAGTTGTGCTGCTATAAACGTGAGTATGCATGTAGCACTGTTATATATCATTTATTTATCTCCTTTGAGAAGATACCTAATTTTAGTGCTTTGAGGAACCTTTACTGATTTCCATAGTGGTTTTACGGTTTACATTCCTTCTGACAATACAGAAGAGTTCTTGTGCCCCATCACCCACCCCAGCATTTATTATTTGATTTTCTGATGATCGTTATTTTTCCTGGAATTTTGGTGTTGTTTTAATTTGCATTTCTTTAATGGCTATCAGTGTTGAACATTTCCTCATGTATTTATTGGCTGTTTGTACTTCTTTATCTAAGAAGCGTCTATGTATTTCACATGTTCATTTTTTTATTGGGTCATTTATTGTTGGGGAAGTCTAATGTTTTGTTTTCTTTATATATTCTAGACATTAATCCTGTGTCTGAGTAATAGCTGATAAAACCTTTTTCCCATTCTGTAGGTTGTTTCTCCACCCTGTTGATTATTTCTTCTGCTGTGCAGAAGTTTTTTAAATTTTATATGATCCTGTATGCTGATTATTGGTACTATTTCGTATGGAACTGGGATGCAGGTTCACAAAGTCTTTGCCTATACTTATACCTTTGTGAGTTCTGCCTATTTTGTCTTCTAGCAGATTGTGCTTCTGCTTTAACATTGATATCTTTGATTCATTTTGATTTATACTGTAATTTAATAACAATGAGAGATATGGGTCTAGATTCAGCCTATTACATGTGGATAGCCAAATTTTCTGGTACCATTGGTTTAAGAGGGTATCGTTCCCTCAGAACAGTAAAACTTTGACTTATGTATATTCAATTTACAAGCTTTCATGGATGTGAACCGACCTCTCATTATGAATGTTTGTAGATGTGAACAAGTCACTGAAGTAGCTCATGTGTCTGCCAGACATTGCCACAGTTATGCTGCTGTGTGCTTACCGTACAGTGCCACAGTATAGAGGAGTACAGTGCCCAGTCAGAGCCCTACATGTCCAGAAGCAAGAGGAAAAGCAGTGGTGATGTGGAGGAGACTTCTAGGAAGTGCAAGGCAATATACATTATATATTTGTGTCAAAGGTGTACCAGACTCACTTTGTTGGACTTGCAAATAAATCTGACTTACAATGTTTTCCCAGAACAGAACTCATTCATAAGTTGGGGACTTACTGTATATGTTTTTGATTTCTTTGTAAAAGATCAAGTAGTTGAACGTACTTGGAATTGTTTCTATATCCTCTATTCTGTTCCATTGGTCTACATGTGTATGTTTTTGTGCCAGTACCATACTGTTTTAATTAGTATAGCTTTGTAACTGAACTTCAAATCTCAGTTTGTGACATCTCCCAAATTGCCTTTTCCATTCTAGTTATTTGATTCTGTGTGAATTTTATGATTGTTTTCTCCATAGAGTGAAACATGATGTTAGCATTTTGATTGGGATTTTATTAAATCTATATATCAGTTTTGAAAATGTGGCCAATTTAACTATTGCTTCTGCCTATCCAGGAACAGGACACATCTTTTCATTTTATGATATCTTGTTTGATTTCATTTTTCAGAGTACTATAGTTTTTATTGTAAACATCTTTCAGTTCCTTGGTTAGATTAATTCCTAAGTATTTAATTTTTATTGATGCTATTATGAATGGTAATTTTTTCCAATTTTCTTTTTCAGGGAGTTCATTATTGGTACACATGAATACTACTGATTTTTGTGCATTGATTTTGTATCCTGATATTTCATTGAATTTATTAATTCTAGGAGTCTTTTGAGTCTTCTATATAGAGGATCATAACATCTGAAAGTAATGATAATTTTATTTCTTCCTTTATTGTATGTATTCCTTTTTCTTGCTGTCTTGCTCTTGCTTATGTTTTGAGTACTATATTGAATAAGAATGGTGATAGTGGACATCCTTGTCTCATTCCTGATTTTTAAGGAAAGTTTTCAATTTTCCCCCATTTAGAGTGATGTTGGCAGTAGGTTTGTAATAAATATTTTTATTAGATTAGGGCAAGGTCCTTCTATACCTATTTTCTTTAGGATTTTTTTAAAATTATGACTGGATATTGGATTTTATCAAAGGCTTTTTCTGTGTCTACAGAGATGGTCATGTGATTTTTATCTTTGCTTCTGTTTATGTGATCTCTTACACTAACTGATTTGCCTATATCAAACCATTCTTGCATCCTTGGAATGAAGCCTAGTTGGTCATAATGCAGGAAATTCTGATGATTTGTTGCTTTCTGTTTGCATCTTTTGTTGAGGATATTTCATTGAAGAGATTGGCCAATAGTTCTCTTTTTTGGTTTTGGTCCTTGTATCATTTTGGAATCAGAATAATGTAGCTCCCAGGAATGACTTTGTTAGTATTCCTTCCATTTTAATTTCATTGAGGAACTTGAGGGGGTTTGGTGTTAGATCTTTCCTGAAGTTTTTGTAGAATTCAGCTATGAATCCATCCTGACTTTGGTTTTCCTTAGTTGGTAGGTTTTATTTTCAATTTCAATGCCTGTTATTGGATTATTTAATGTTTTTGTAACTTCTTCAGTTTTGGTAATTCATGCGTATCTAGGAATTAATTAATTTCTTCTGAATTTTCCAAATTATTGGTGTGCAAGTTTGCAAAGTAGTTGCTAATAATCTTCCAGATTTCAACCAGAGTGTTTTGTGATTTCACCTTCCTCATTTCTAATTGCATTGATTTGAGTTTTTTCTTCCTTTATTTTGTATGGTTAGATAAGAGTATATTTTGTTTATTCTTTTGAAGATCTAACTTCAATTCATTAATATTTTGTATGTTTTGGGGTCTCAATTTCACTGATTTCTTCTCTGATCTTTATAATTTCTTTATTTGTATTAGCTTTGGTTTGGATTGTTCTTGTTTTTCTGAGCACTTGAGGAACACTGTTAGATTATTTGTTTGAATTATTTGTTATTTTTATGATTTGAGAATTCATAGCTATAAGTTTCCCTTTTAGGACTGCTTTTTATTGTGCTCCATAAGTTCTGGTATGTTGTCCTGGCATTATTGTTTAGTTCTAGGAACTGTTTTCTTTCTTTTTGTATAATCCATTGATTATTCAAGAGGATATTGTTTAATTTTCATTTGCTTGCATTCTGTGATTTCTTTTGCCATTGATTTTTAGTTTTGTTGCACTATTGTCTGATTATATGTATGGTTTTTTTTTTTTTTGTATTACTCAGGCATGCTTCATTGGTTTATTTTGGAGAAAATTCCATGTGCTGCTGAGAAGAATGTGTATTCTGTTTTGGGGTGGAGAACTATACACATCTGTTAAATCCATTTGTTCTAAGGTTTTGTTCAACTCTGATATTTCTTTGTTGATTTTTTGGCCTAGTTGATCTACTTGTGACAGTGAGGTATTGAGGTCCCCCTCTACAATGGTAACATCTTTTTTTTTTTTTTTGGTTTTTTAAAAAAATTTTATTTAAAGAGAAAAAAAAGCAAAACAGAAAAAGGGTAGAAATAATACACAATTTCAAAAAGAAATCACAACTTGATAAATTACATATTGTTTTCTTAGAAACAGTTGTTCATGTTACAAAATTAAGGCATACAAAGTGAACAGTGAGGCTGCAAACAGTTCTGTTCAATGATCCAACAAAAACTTGGTAATATAGTTATCAATCCCACACACTTAAACATACATGCAGTTATATCCTGTAGAGCATTTTCTTTTCCTCCTTTTGCTTTTTAAGTACATTATCTGTTTAGTTATATCATGTTTCATCTTGCTCAGTACCTTACTGATCTGTTTTGTTGTTGTTATTTCCTTTTTACTCACCTTATATAATTCTGTTGTTTTGTTTTTGAGTTTCTCCTCATCCATGTCACATGGACCAACTTTGATGGAGTTGGGAGTTTTTGGAGGTATTTTGTTACCTTGTTTTCTCATGTTCTATTGTTTTATTTTTATTTAATTTTTATTAACTTGGAGGTAGTAATATACAACAAACATCTTTTTTTAAAACATGTAAGAATTTATTTTATTCTCTAATAGAGTCTTCAAAGACTACAATTGTATTTTATATGTAATTACATGTGATTATATATAATATTTGCTTCTATTTCTATTATTACATGAATAACATATATTTACTCTTATTTCTTCCCAAATATAGATATCCTCCCACATTTCTCTACCTTCTGATACTTTCTAGTTTTAGTTTCATTTTTTTCTTACTTGCACAATTGTAATTTGTCTTTTTAATATTTGTTTTGTGGTATTGGGGATTGAACTATGGACCTGACACATGCTAGGCAATGCTTTCTCATTAAGCTGTATTGTAAGTTCTTTCCTAAAAATGTTATTTTGAAAAAGGGTTTCACTAATTTGATCAATCTTGAATGTGCTATCCTTCTGACTCAGCACCCCAGTTTACAGGTGTGTGCCCCCATACCTGTCTTGTAATATCTTTCTTGCAATTTCTTCCTACTTCAGTCTATTTTGCATGAACTGGCAAGATCAGACTTGTGGGAGAACAATTCTCATCTTATTTCTGTCTTGTACAAAAATGCCACCCCTCCATGCTTCATTAGCAATAAAATAAAAATCTTCAGTCTGATATTTTTAGGTATCATAGGTCCAATGGCCTCTTAATCTCGTTTGGTTTTTCTTTGGGATTTTGAATTGTTTTATCTAATTTTTTTTTTCAGAATGTGTTTTCTCCTTTAGCTTCTTGAACATCAATTTCCCTTGATGTCACTACAATTTCTATCAGTGTGTCCTCCTCGGACCCTTACTAGATGGAATATGCTCCCAAATGTTGACAGTGTAGGCAGTACTAGACTTATTCTGTTATTGGTTCACAATCCTTCCTTGAGTGACCTTTCTAATTCTCATACATGAATTTATACAGTGAGGACTCCAAAGCCCAAAGGAGAATATTTGTACCACTTTCTTAATACTGAGATGATATTCATGTCCATGTGACATAGAGGAAGTTTCAGTTGCAGCATGTTGCATATTTTCCCACACAACTAGCATCAGCATTACCCAGCAACGTGGTAGAAATGCAGATTCCCAGGCTCTGTTTCAGACACACTGAATCAGAATCTCTGGAGATGCACCTTGGCACCCTGTATTTCAGCAAGTACTTTCAGGTGATTCTGTTGTGCCCTTAAAAGCATTTTATGTTTATGAACAAAAATATTAAAAGAATTCTTAAGAGACTTTGGTCTCTAAGTTATTTGTGCTGTAATAGCCCTCCAGTTGTTCCCATGTCTTTAAAAGTTGTGTAACTAGTATAGTCAGAATTTATTGGTTACTTAGTTAAAAGCAAACCTGAGTTTTAATATCTTAATCTATATCAATGAAAGAAAGATATTCCTTTCCAGAAATTGAAAGCTAGTTCAATAGTCATTCATTTATTCAACAAACATCTGTGTTTAAAGAAGCTCTCACCCTTTGAATAGTTGTGCATGCTGGCGCCATTGTGTCAGGAGACTTACAGACTTACTACCTTGTTTAATCCTTCTAGTAACCCTAGATAGAAGGTGCAATTATCAATCTCATTTTATGGATGAGAAAGGTGAGTATTAGGGAGGTTAAATAACTCGCTTAAGACTGTAGACAACAAATGAAGAGTAGAGATCTGAGCCAATGTCTCTGTCACATAAAATTCTTTCTCCTCATTCTTTTTCTTCCTTTCCTGTTTTGCAATAGTTGATACTGAACTCAGTATCAGTCACATGTTATGTGAGTACCCTACCCCTGAGCTATATCCCCTAAGCTACATTTCTATTTTTTATTTTGAGACAAGCTCTCACTAAATTCCTTAGGCTGGCCTTAAATTTGTGATCTTCCTGCCTCAGGCTCCCGAGTAGCTGGGATTATAGGTGTGCGTCACCATTCCTAGTTTAAATCCCATATTCTTTGCCATCACTTATACTTGCCTCCATCTGTTCACAAAACCATATGTCTGACCTAGAACAAATCTTCCCAACTCCTAGTATTGGGCCCTTAAATCTATTACTGTGCATTTGCCTGAATCACTCAGTCTCTTATTTTTTCACATGAACTGGCTTTTTAGTCCTAATATAATTTTACATTGATGCGAATGAGAATTTTTTCATTATAAAGAACTTTATTGATTATCTAAAATGTAGGGAATGACCAAAATAAAAAAGGGGGAGCTTTACACTTAACCCCTGTATTTCAGGACAATTCTACTTTTAGATGCCTTGCATTTTGGGATTTCAGGAAAGATTTCTTTTGAAGAAACTTCTGCTTAAATATCAAGTGTAATAAGCAATGAGTTGTAATCTACATTTGTCATTTAAAAGCATGGATAGTCAGTAAGGCTCTAGGTCATTGTTAACATAAGCCTGGTTCTGCCTTTGTCTGGTGTTCTTTCTGCTGTACTACACTGTACATGTGCTTGTCCCTCTCAAAGAATTTTAAAGCCCTTAGAGGGCATATTCTATTAAACTGTAAGAATACTAGGAATTGAGAGTGGGTCTGCCTATTGCCTGTGATTTATATGAAAGGCACAATGAAGAGCACCAAATGACTATAATCCAAATCAAAAATGACTGCCTGAGGGTAACCTCCAGCTATTGATCGACTCTGCAGCTTCATAATAAATGCTGTGTGACTTGTGTCCAAACTGTTTGATTTATGTATAATGTCAACATAACTTAAGGTAAGAGCAACATAGTTACTTCCCTTATTTGGATTCTCACACTTTTGTCACATTAATATCAATGGAGCGTCAGTGTATTGACGTTTTAGCAGCTCTACTGAATTTTGACTCACTTTGTCTCAAATCTTATTGGCTAAAGTAAATTTAGTTTTATAAGTAATCAAAAACTAGTTTCAGTTATAATGACAAACATATGGTATGAACCTATATAATATGCATTAAATTTGTATCTTCTCATGTTGCAATTTATGTTTTTGAAGTAAAATTACAGCATTCTTAGATGTAGCTAAGAAATGTATTACAGGTAATTAATAATATAAATACCTAGGTTCAGCCATCAAACTACTGACTTGATTGATAATTTCATTTAATTTTTCAAGGAAAATAATTTTAAATAGAAATGGCAGATTTTAGTAGTGTTAAAAATTGTATTCACTCCTTAAAAGTAGGTACCTGCAGAAGAGGGAAAAAGAGAAAATATGCCTACATGGGCTAAAATGCTTTTGTATGGCTTCTATATTTTTATCCAAGATGCTTGAGACCAGTGCTCCAGATTTTGGATTGTTGTTTGGATTCTGAAATATTTTTTACTTATATAAAGAAATAGCATGGGGTGTAGACCTGAGTCTAACTATGAAATTCACATGTTTCACATATACCATATTTACATTATGTGAAAATTAATTTTGCACATATTTTAAATAATTTTGCACAAGAAACAAAGTTGTGGACATAACCATGAGATTTGTGGTATCATGTTGGTATTAACATTTTAAAAAAAGTTTTGATTTTTCAGTTAGAGATATTCAATCTATATACAGTCACTAATGTCAGTATAATACTGTAGCAACAGTGTCACACCTTCTACATTTGGAAGGCTCACTATAAATTGTATTTGTTTAACCTTGTCTACTAGAACCAGATATGGGACCAGAGAAATGTGGTAAATTAGGTTAAGTCTGCAGAATCCTTTTTCCCTTTCTCCTTTCCTTTCCTTTCCTTTCCTTTCCTTTCCTTTCCTTTCCTTTCCTTTCCTTTCCTTTCCTTTCCTTTCCTTCCTTTCCT
>PVJX010016745.1:8726-39785 GCA_004027295.1 Dolichotis patagonum | reverse complement strand
AGATGATTATCTTCTCAGGTTGAGTCCAATAATTAAGTAGCTTGTTTGTATTTATGAATGATATCTTAAAATACCTTCTTATGTGACTTTTCAATGAGATGAACTAATAACGTGTAGCAGCGGACACTACAAATGAATAGGCTGCATGGAAGGCAGTTAAAAATAATTTGAATTGAAAATGGAATTTTTGTGTATTTTTATACTGCTAGTTTTCATTGTATGTATCTTTATCTGTAGAAAAAGAATTTCCTGCTCTGATAACCAACAAAGATTTAGATCTCTATGTGAGAATTTTTCTTTTACACTTATTTATTGTCATGCAGAACCAAAATATCACACACAAAACTATAATGAAACTCACAGTGGCACAATGTGACATTACTGAGAATGAAATCATATGTACTTTTCACTAGCTCTTTGCAAAATGTTCTCACGTAAAGACAAGTTCACTAGTAAAATTTTAAAGATCTGCTTAGATTATGTTTGTTGCAAAAAAGTCCAGCTTTTACTTTATCTTGCTCTAGTTTTATGTTGGTCGTCTATGAAACAGTTCTTGTCTGGTCTGGCAGGAGCTGCAGAAGCAGCCCACAATTACCAGTGGCCATTTGAAGATGGACACATTGCTGTCTTCGACACCAACAGACGTAGTGTTTCACACCGTCCAATTTCACACCGGAAATGTCAGCAATTTCTAGGCTGAAAGCCCTTCTTTGCTTTCTGCACTAGTGGAAATAGACTTTGTGGCCTTCTTGTTTACTACAAGATGGTGTGTAAATGTTTCTATAAAAGTAATGAAATTTCTTTTTATTATAGTATTTCATGGAAAGTGGGCTTTAAGATGAAGGGAATGCATTGCCAGGCAAACCAAAATGATTTTAAAGAGTTTTAAATTTATGTATTAAAAATAGAATTGAGATACAACAGTGGTATTTGCCTTTTCTTTTGTTGTAGTGCATACAGGACTAAAGGATAGAATATCTTTGAATAGCTGTATTCAAAGAATTGAACAATACCAATTAGTTGGCAGCATTTCATATTTAAGTGCTATTCTGTTCAGAGCAGCAGAGTGAAAATCCATTTATTTTTATTTGAAGAAAGAACCCTCATGTTAGTGGAGTTGCATTAGCACTCAGGATTTTCAAAAAAATCTTCTTCAACCTGTTAGACCAGTTCAGATTTTCTAGTCAAATACTAGCATATTAAACCAAGAAATTTAGGACTTTTGTTACTGGAAATTTTGATACATTAGAATCTCATAAAAAGGAGAATTAACAGATGAATATAGTACAGCAGTGGATTGGGGTTGACAGTGCCTATTTCCTGAAAAACAAAATTGCATTTCAAATTCTAGATATAAATTGAGTGATGTTCCATCCTCACTTAGTGCAGGAGGATGAAGGAGGTTGGAGTAGGTACACAAGTGGACTTACGAGCCTTTAAAATTTTTTAATTGACATAAATAGTTGTGCACATGTGGTACATCAATTCATGGATGCAGTGTGCATTGATCTGATCAAGATTATTGATCTGATCAAGATTATTAGGGTATTTATCACTTCAAGCATTCATCACTTCTTAGTTGTGAGACATTCAAAATCTCCATTTTTACCTACTTTGAAACAGACTTTACATTTATGTTAAGGATGGTCATTGAACCTCAGATGTTGTGTAGTGGATCATCAGAGCTATTCTTCTTAATTTTATAACTTGGACATCAGAATGAAAAATTTTATAACTTTGACATCAGAATGACAAATTTTATAGCTTTGACATCAGAATGACATCAGAATGACCTTTGTCATGACAGAATGACAAAGGTCATTCTGATGAGACTTAAAAATTCTTACTGAGTTTTCCTATAAACCTTAATTTGTATATTGAAAAAAATTTAAGATTTATGTAAAGACTTTAATAACATTTTTGCTAGAAGAAGACACATTTAGAAAATTTAGAATATCCAAAAAAAAAACTGAGAAAAATTTCAACTTATTATCTCACTGTTCAGAAATAATGACTATTACAAAATTTATTTTTTGCTATTTTCCTATAAAAATATACATTTAAAAAATCAATCTTTTGTAATGATGTTGTTCCATTTTTTGCTCTTATAATGTTCTATAATAAATATATTATCTCTTGGTTGCTTTTCTTATTGCTGAAACAAAATACCTGACACCCAGCGTTAAAGGAAGAGGAAGGTTTATATAGCTCATAGTTCATCATTTCAGTTCATAGTTGGCTGGCTCCAAGGCAGGGTGACAAGGTAGAGAGGCATCGCAGAGGAGAAATGGTTCATGGCAGGGAGAAGGCAGCAAGGCAGCAAGCAGCAAGCTAAAGCAACAAGCAGCGAGGGACAGTAGGGCTCGTCCTGCTCTTTATGTGCTATTCAGGCTAACCCCCTTGGCATGGCTGCACTCACACCTGGCGTGGGGCACTATTACTCCACCATTGAACCATGAGTCAATCCCAGGATCACCCTGGACAAGCCCCAGCTCAGAGCCGCTTCTCAACCTGTACTGTGGAGGGGTAGATACTAAGAAAGCAAGCAAATTAATTTTATTTGCTTTTAGGTATTTTAATTCGCAACTTGAGAGTATATAGGAAGGGGAACATGAAGAGCTTTAGGTATAAAAGAAAATTTCTCAGAAAAGATGACAGTTTTTATATGTGAAGCAGTTGTTTTTATTTTACGTATTTTAAGTGTAGTCATAAATAAAATAAAAGATACTTTGGTGACTATCCTTGTATCTTTCTTTGTTTTCCATTATTTCCTATGCAGAGATTTTAAAGGAACTAGTAGTTTCCAGAATTTAAAGACACTGAGCACCATGGTGCACTTAACTAGCAGTACATAAGAAGCTTGTTCACCACTAGCTCACAAGGAATAAAAAATATTTATTACCGTTCATGAGTGGCTTACCATACTGGGTGTTATCCCTTGATCTAAGTACTTCATGTAAGACTTCCAACAACCCTATGTAGTTATAACTATTATTACTAATATCTCCCAGATCAAGTCAAGGAATGGAGACATTAAAGAGTCTGGTCATGACACTCAGTTCAGAAATTACAAACCTGTGGTTGGTTCTTTATCTGTCTCCCACCAAGGTT
The DNA here is from genome assembly GCA_004027295.1 of Dolichotis patagonum. Taxonomy (NCBI): domain Eukaryota; kingdom Metazoa; phylum Chordata; class Mammalia; order Rodentia; family Caviidae; genus Dolichotis; species Dolichotis patagonum. The sequence goes on along the minus strand of PVJX010016745.1, from coordinate 36,674 downwards.
TATGTCTGCAACCAAGAGAAATAAAGTTTTTGAAAATTTTTTATGTGAAAAACTCTGACAGATTTAGGCAAACGTTTTCCCCTCTGAAAGAACATTTGTAGGACTGTTTCTATTTTGGAACTCAAATGTATTCTGACATTACATTAAGGCGTACATTTCTTGCCATAATTTTCTCTTAAACACAGTGAACATTTTGATGTCTGGTAATGTCTTATATTATTTTCAGTTATTCTTATTACTTATTTTTCAATTGTCCTAATTTTTTTCTCTAGATTTATTGTTTTTTGTTCTACATATCTCATTTTTTCCTTACCTATATTTTTGAAATGCTTCTGAGGTTTGTCTTCTGTGTAATCTACTTGGTGTTTTTCTTTTTTTCTTTTTCTTATTTATTTGATGCTGAGGATTGAACACAGAGCCTTCTTCCTGAGCTAAATCCCTGGCTTATTTATTCATTTAGAGATGAAATCTAAGTTATCGTATTTAGCAGCTGGGAATACGAGTGTGCACTACCACATGCAGCCTGGCTTGCTTTTAAACAACTCGCTAAGTGCATTAAAGCTTGATGATTTAACGTTCTATCACTTCATCTTTATCTGATCCTGTGATGCATCCTTTTCAATTCTTAATATTTTAATCTCATCTTCTTTTCCAATCATATCACTCTCATGGCTGTCTGCAGTTATTTTTAATTTTTCTGAATTTGTTTTCTGAATGCACGGATAGTTTACTGATGATATCTTATCTTTTTTTTAACAGGAATTGAACCCAAGACCTTATGCTTGCCAGGTAGGTGTCGCACCCAGGCCCCGATATCCTATTTTAAGTAAAGAATTTACTTCTAGTTCCTGTGATAGTTTATTTTTCAAAATTATTCAATTCTCTGAGCCAAATAATATTTTCTTTTCCTTGTTATGCTTTAATATTCCATAGGCATATATTGATTTCTTTTATATGTATGTATCAAAATATGAAGCAATTTATTCTATGGATCTTGACTTCTGTCACTCTTCTTGGCAGCAGGGCGAAGTCTCCCCTCATATTTGTAACTGGGCATCCTGCTAAATGATCTAAATCCAGAACATTCAGGTTTCAGAATTTTCCTTGTGCCATCTGTGCAGTACAAATATTTTTGCCACTTCCTTTTATTATTACCCTTCCATCACCCACGCAATCTCAGCCAGAATGTACTCCACCAATCCTCTGAGTGGATCCCAAAGCCACTCAAATATCAGGGTTAACCAGTACACCCTATTTAAAAAGCTTTAAGATTTTACTTATAAATGTTTTAATTTTATGAAGTTTAATGCAAGGCTGTTGAACAATTCTTCCTTAGTGCTGTTCTCCTTGTTTATCTTCTGAATTGTCAGAAGATGAGTGATGAGAAAGGGAAAAACTCAGACATCTGGTTCCACTTCCACTTCCTTTACAGTTACAGAATGCAGGCAAGGCTGCAGAATTCTCTCGTTGATAGGGTCTTGGACTTTTACCAGAGGACAAGCAGTAACTTAGAGGTAAGAGGTCTTGTGTTGTTTCTGGCAGTTGAGGTAGTTTTATTTCATTAATGGAATACTTAATGTTTTATATATTTTTCTCTGTACTAAAATTAAAATATTTTGAGAAAAGTTCAAATATATGACAGAGGCTGAAAACCTAATATTATTTTTTTCATAATATTTTATTTGGCAAAATTTAAAGCCTTTGAAAAGAGTTGAATAAAACCCCCCTATGAAATACACTTTCACATTTTTAACCTAGATATAAAATTGTTAACATTTTGTCACTTTTACCATCACATTTTCCTTTTCTTTTAAACTCTGTAATTCTTTATATTAAACCATTTGAAAATAAGTTACAAGCATCAGCATTTTATTTGTAAATAGTTTAGAAATAGAGGAAAAAGACAGAGACAGAAATAGAGAGAGAGAGAGAGAGGGGCAGAGACAGAGAGAGACAGAGGAGAGAGAAAACACTAAAAAATGAGTAGGGAAAGGTAAAGTCTCAGGAACCTATGGTATAATATCAAGTGGTCTAATGGGCATGTAATTGGAGTTCTTGAAAGAGAAAAGAGAGATGAACAGATGGTGGGTAGAACAAATACTTGAAGATTTAATAGGCACATCTTTCCCTAAATTTGATGTAAAATATAAATGGATAAATCAAAAAACTCAACAATTTCCAGACATACACACATTAACACAAAATGCACCAAGAATCTCCATAATCAAATAGCTGCCAATAAATAATAAAGAGAAAAATATTAAAACCAACTTGACTAAAAAAGACAAATGTCCTACAGAGCAGTGTTCTAAACTTCAGCACTGTAGAAATTCGGCTGCACAGTTCTGCGGTGTGGGGACCACCCTGTCACTGCCGCGTGTTCAGCAGCACTGCTAGACTCTGGTCACTCACTGGCTGCATCAGCACACCCTCCCCCAGCCCCTGCACGACACTGTCAGTGTCCCTTGGTGGGATAATTGTCCCAAGAATCACTGTGTCTGGGAACAGAGATGAAAATCACTACAGATTCTCTATCAGGAAATTTCAAGTCAAAGACAGTAACGTTTTTAAGGATGGGAGAACTATCACAGTGAAATCCATATTCTTAAAAAAAAATCACCCAAAACCATTTTTATTTAAATAAAACTACAGCTGAGAAAATTTCTTGCCAACCATCTTAGACTGTAGGAAGTGCTAAAAATCTTCTCCAAACTAAAGGAATGCTAAATGGAAACGTGGTTTTATAAAGGAATAAAGGCCACTAGAAATGGTGTCTATGTAGGAAGATATAATGAGTATTTTTCTCTAATTTTTATTTCTTTAAAATATCTTTTTGTATTTGAGTGAAAAATAATGATTTATTGTGAGATAGCAATGAAACAAAGGATTGAGAGGTAGAAGCACACATTATAAATGAAGTGGTGTACTATTATTTGAAGCTATGCTAAGATAAGTTAAACATGCATAATGTAAACTGTAGAGCAACCAGTAAGACACATGAAGGCACATAGTCCGTAAGCCAAGATAGGGTACAAAACAAAACAGAAAAGAAATAGCTCATCAAAAAGCAAGTAGGAAAGCAGGAATAAGAGCAAAGAGCTGGGGGGACTCACATAGAAAACTCAAAGTGAGACAATAGAATTATATGTAAATATATTGATAACTAGAAGGAATACAGTGTTTCAGACAGTTGAATTCAAAGACAGAAATAATCAGATTGGATAAAAAGTCTCAACTATATGCTGTCTAAATATACATCTGTCTTTCAAGAAGTAAGGATATTATCCAACTTATAACATCATTAGAATACTCAAAGACCTTTTCTTTGATAATACTAACATTTTTAAAGAGACTCCAACATCTCTTAATTATCTTGCAAGATATCCCAAATTTGGACTTGTCTGGTCCCTCCTGACTAAATCAGGTCCAAGGTTTTGGGCAAGAATACCACATAAATGATCTTGTGTAATAATGATTGCATTGTATTAGGCAGTGTTTGATGAGAAGTGTGACTATATAATTCATCACTGAACCTAGGCCCTTTTGAAAGAGAAAGAAGGTATTAGTTTGAACACTCAACAACAAGAGGCCAACACACACACTAAGTCTATTAGGATAAACCAGAACATGGTCCAAGTTTGATCACTCGTTTATGGGCAGTCATCATGGCCAGCTAGGGGCAGCAGCAAGGGACTCGACTCTAAACATTGCAAAGAACAAAAGTAGGTGCAGTTACTCCAGGCAGGAGCCATAGAGACAGCCAGATATGGGGGCATGAGTGAGAAGGGAACGTAACTGGAAAGCATTCTGTCAGGGCAGTTTGAAAAGGAAAGCCAGACCGTGGCTGGTTGTGGCATCCCTACACCAAGGTCCAGGGCACTGGCCCACTCAGAGAGGGTCAGGCTCCTTGAGGGAGCAGCCAGCACTTTAGCGGTGCCCGGGCCTGTGGCTTAGGCTCATAAATCACTGTAGTCTCCTCCCCAAGAAGGCTCACTGCACTGGAGGTGCCCACAAGCCAGGGCTCTGGAGAAATGGGAAGCGGCAAGCAGTGTGTGAGAGAACAGTGGGCACTGGAAGGCAAACACACGGATGGATGAGCACGGATAGGATGCTGATGGGGCCACTGCGCAGGAGTGAGCAGCGACACGGTGACTAGAGCCAGTGCTGTCCAACTCAGTAGGCAGAAGAAGTAAGTAACACCGAGAAGCAAAAGAAAAAACCAGAAAACAAAGCAGACTCTAAAGGGTTGGCCATACTATCCACAGAGTCAGAGTCTTCATTCTAGTCGATCCCAGTCTCCCCAAAAATAGAGACAGGAGAAAGAGGGCAACAGCATAGCACTGAAAATTCTTCCTGCAAAGCAGATCTAAGGGGCATCAATGAGGAAGATATCAGTCACCAAATTACTAAATTGTATAAAATGACCAAAGATAAACAAAGAAACATAGCAAACTCAAAGATGTAACTAAATAGATAATGCACTTAAACAGATTGATCAGTGAGCTTAAAGAAGATACAAATAAACAATCAGCAGAGTCAACCAACATGATCCAAAATATGAGTGAACAATTTGGTAAAGGGTTAGCAGAGTACATGAAAGATGACAAATAGAAATATTAGAGAGAAATAATTCCAGTGATGGCATGGGCAGTGAAAGGGAACAATGAGGGACTAAAGAGGGGACTAGAAGAGGGGTCTGATGCACATAATCACATACTCAGGGTTACCTTAAAAACAGGACAGCAAGGAAAACTGACCCAACAGGGAGATGATGCAAAAACAGCAACATAAAACTAATCAGAGTTGAAGAAAAGTCAGAAGACAGCACACATGGAAAAAAGTGTTTACACAAATCATAGCAGAAAACTTTCCAAGTGTGGTGAAAGAATCCAACATACAGGTAAGTGAGGCTTATGGAACCCCAAATGGCCATTACCAGAAAAAAATTTTCTCCTGGACACATCATAATCAAAATCCCAGAAATTCAACTCAAGAACAGTATCTTTAAAGTTGTTAGAGAAAAGCAATAAATCATTTACAAAAATAAACCATTGGGATTACAACTGACTCCTTAGCACAAATTTTAAAGGCCAGGAAAGCTTGGAGTGGAGTGTTTCAAGCCTTCAGAAAAAACACAAACAAACAAACAAACAAGCCCCAAAACAATTTTCAACCCAGAATAATGTTTCCTACAAAACTAACTTTCAAAATTGATGTTTAAATACAAACTATTGCATAACAGAGAATACCTTACAAAATGTGCAACTAAAAAACTAGCACTCCAAAAGTTTTTCAAGGTTATTGTAGACAAACAGTACAACTAATAGTACCAAAAATTCTCATGGAATGAGTATGTTAATCAGGGTGAGAAAATTAATTAAAATGGTGAATCAACACTACCAAAATAATGCAATGACAGGTCAGTATGCTTGCATCATAACTATCAATGCAAATGGCCTCAATTCTCCAACTTAAAAGATATGGATAACAAATTATATGAAAGAAAACCACTATCCAATGGTGCACTACATAGAAGATGCACATTTAATTTTAAAAGAATAGATTTAGAAAAACTAAGAATAGAAAGCAATATTCCATGCTTTTGAATGAGTATTCAAAAGCAGGAGGGAGAACATACTCTTTCATTGTACAAGACAGATTTCATGCCAAAATCAATCAGAAGAGGCAAAAAAAGGCCCTACATATTAGCTAAAGGAACAACTGAACGAGAAGCGATAGCAGTGTAAATCTGTATGCACCGAGTCCTTGTCTACCCAACTTCATAAAACAAACACTATTGAAAAGAAATAATTGAAAAACATCAACACAATAAGAATGGAGGATCTCAGTGCCCCATTTTCTTAAATAGTTCACCTCGACCAAAAAATCAACACAGAAATGTTAGAATTTAACTACACATTTGACAAATGGACTTAATACCTACAAAATGTTCCGCCCTACAACAGAATATAGATTTTATTCAGCAGCACACAGAATATTCTCCAAAATAGCACATACCAACTCATAAAGTTTGTTTAAATAAATAAAAGAATTGAAATTATCATATGTATATTGACATAACAGTGCACAGAAACTGAAAATTAATGCAATAAAACCAAAGAAATTTTGAAAACACTTAGAGGTTAAATAACACATACTCAAATAATCAATAGGTCACAGAAGAAATCAAGAAATTAGTTCCTAGAGTTAAAGATAATGCTGGTACAATATACCGAAGCATCTGAGACACAGTGAAAGCAGCACTAAAGAGGAACTAACTTATTGCTGAGCATGCATACCTTAGAAAGACGGAGTCAAATCAAGTAAATAGGCTACTGGTGTACCTCAGAGAAGTAGAACAAGAGCAGGCCACGCTCAGAATTAGTACGAGAAAGCCCAGAGGTGCCGATGGTCAGTTATCCACCTGCAGTTACCTAGTAAGAGACAGACTGGTTTTAATTTAGGAGTCAAGTTTGGAGGCCTGAATTCCAAAGGTAAGGCTCAATTCATGCACTCAATATTCATCAATCTATCTTATTTAAAAAGTGTTGATGGTGTACACACCGCTGGCCACTCTGCTGTGGCGGTTAGTATCGTGTGGTTGTTTTACTCACAGAATTTAAGCATTGCTGTGAAGACTGCTCTCTCTTCTCCAGCAGGTAGATTGAAAGGGTAATTTAGGGTCTGAGAAGCTGCTAACATTAGTGGAGGAAATCTGGGACAAATTTGAAGCTTTTTATAGTCTAGTTACTAATTGAAAAATGGTGAAATGAAACTCACCTCAGAGAGGTTTACTATAAAAATGAAGTAATATAAGCTGTCTCAAGGACTGGAGCTTACCAGGTATCATATCGATCTTTCAGAAGCTAAAATAAACAGTCTCCAAAGTTTATAGGGTGTATTTTATTCTTACAAAAAGAAAGGGGCAACGATTTACTTACTGATGCAGACCTAAGAGGTTTTCCTTTTTCAGAAGAAACGGTTACTTTTAAATGTCTTAGCGTTAGTGCCTGCCGACTGCATGCACTGAGGCAATCCGAGAAGGTTTCACTAATTTATTTTTGAGAAGTTCCTACAGGGGAAAGAGGGCAAGAACAGGCAGCTTTCGAAATGAGCTCCTTGCCAACATCCTGGGAATTCCAGTGGCATAAGTATGGAATGCTTTTCTTCTGTCTTCGTGTTTTCTGGATAAATGTTATAACGCATTGTAATTCCTAGAGAGAGGGATGAAAACCCCATAGTATTAAGTATTTAATAGTATTTTTCTTAAGAACACTGCAAAATGAATGAAACGAGTCTCCTTACTGTAGACCCTGGGCCCAGGCAACTGGGTGGGAGTCTCTGCTTGAACACCTATTGTAATTAAGTAGTGAGAATTATAGCCCCTGGCTTCCCCCACTGTAGCAAGGGCATTATAGAGGAATGTACAGGGTAATGCAGTTACATTGAGTAAGTTGACACATAGGAAGTACTTCGTATGTCTGGCATGGAGTAAGCGATAGAAAAGTGTTAATGTATTATAAGGCGAGTTAAGAGCTCAGAGTTCAGTTTTTGAGCAGGAAAAATGAGGGGCTCTTGGATACTTGTGGGAGCAACCCTTGAAGGACAGCTATGCTGGAAAAGTCCCGCCAACCTGAGTGCAGAGAGGACCTGGGGCTGAGGCTCCCCCCCCCCCCCGGTTTCCTGCACCTCACTCGCTGTGGCTGGGAGACATTAGTGGAGTCAGCCAGTGTGGAGGATGGCAGAGACTTCTGAGGAACAGCAACAAGCTGGGTAGAGAAGCAACTCGGCTTTCACAGCCAAGGGAAACAGCCTTGGCGACACTGGCCCTCTTTAGTAGCAACGGTCCCTGGTGACCCTGGTTTTGACTGTCCCTAGGTGAAAGAACACTCTCTTTGGAGCTAAAGACAGAGTGACGACATTTTTTCTGTTGTGGGTTATTATCTCTTGGGCGAAAACTGCTAGGAAGTTAATTACCTGGAAGTTACTTTTGAGAAATAAAAGCAGCAGAGTGTTTAGAAGAGCTGCATGGTGGAATGACTGCTCTTTACGGTAAGGTACCAGAAGGGGAGATTCCCGGGGACCCCTCCTGTGCACATGTAATGAGCCCACTGGACACCTGCTCCTTCTCGTGGTCCTGGAGACTGACACGCTGCCATAGTCAACCGAGGCTCTGCCGCAAAGCACCACAGACTGCACGTCAACAGCCGCAGTGAATGTCCTTACAGTTGTTGAGGCTGGAAACCCAAGATCAGGCTGAGAGCATGGCGAAGGTCTGGTGCAACCCCTCTGTTTGGATGCTAATAGCCATCTGCTTGCTCTGCCCCTACTGGGCGGACAGAAAGTAAACAAACTAGTAAGTACCGAGGTCTATTATGAGGGTCCCACCTGCCTGATTTTATCTATATCTATCTATCTATCTATCTATCTATCTATCTGATTCTTACCTACTTAAAGTTCCATCTCCAGATAGTACCACATTAGGGCTAGAGGTTTTTTTTTGTACTGGCGATGGAACTTACGACCTCGTGCTTGTCAGGCGGGCATTTATGATGCTGAGCTAGGGTTAGAGTTTTCACATATATGAGGGAGCACAAATCAGTCTTGAAATTACATTTGCTTGGATCATAGTTAATATCTGACCTGTGAAAATTACAAACTCAGGGCTTCAGCTATTTCAAAGGTGATCTGTAAAACAGAGATCTCTTTCTAAGACACCTAGTTAGGACAACAGCAATAGACTTGAACTGCCTCATACAGATATGGAAGAAGATAATGAAGAATATGTTTCTATTTTAAAGTCTACAGCAATGCTGCGATATCTGCTAAATTATAGTCTAGTATATTTTCTGTCTTAACCTGTGTGTAGCTGACACTCACCACCCATTGCCCAAGTAAGTTCAAGGACTTCTTGTCATGACTGAGTCCTTACACTTTGGTTTTCTTTACCTTCTTCATGGAACCAGAGTCCAACCTGAGGTTCAAAGTGTGACCTGATGAAATTGTGGTATTATAAATCTGATACAAAGCAGTGAAAAAAACTGCAAAAACAATTTAATACAACATGATTGGGGTTATCATCAGGTGGTTATGCAATTGTTAATGAAATGCAGCTTTAAAAAAACTTTAATGTTGCTAAAACAGCAAAGTAGAATCTGCAGTACCCCAAGACACCAGTGGGGGGCCTTGAACTTTCATCCAGGTGCATGGAACTCTTCTAATATGTCACTGGATAAATCACTTTGCCTTTCTGAACATGAGTTTTCTCAGTTCCAGGATGCTGTAAATAATGAATATTTTCCTCATAGGTGGGTATTACAGTCTCATAGACTTAGTATCCACTGCTTGTTATTTTTGCTGTTAGCTCTGTTCTCAGTGGGCCCATTAATTATGATATTAAACTGCCTGTGTTCCCACCGTAAGTGTCCACCCTAGGTTACCTCTGGATTGTCATATGGTTTTTGGATCACCAAAGCAGTACTACACTGTGTTCACTAAATATGAATGTTTAGAACACGGCAACTCAAATGCATGTGATTACATCCCTAGGGGATACTTAACCACGTTCACAGATACATTGTGGTTGTTACAACTAGAGTTTCCTATGGGTGCTGCTAAACACACAGGACAGCTTGGATGTTAACCAATAGTGCTGAAGACAAGAAATCTTCATCTACAGTAATTTAATGTAATACAATTTTAAAAGTACAATTATAACTAAATTTCTGTATACCCCGAAACTGTCTTCCAAATACTATGCTTCATTGGTCAGAAACACCATTCTTCAGTCTTGAGGGGCGATGTATTTCATCCTTGCTTTGGAGCTTACACATTAGGGATTCCTTCTTGAAAACAGAACTAGAACTAGAAAACAGAACTAGAGAAGACAGGGAATACATGACTGAGAAAGCTCTAGGATACTGTTTCTACAGTTCTGACAAATGAGAAGGCTTCTGTCTGTCTAGTGTGCACATGGCATAAGCCTAAATATAGGGTTATGTGATAATAAATATTTTTAATAGAGTCTTTCCTCAGCATCTTAAGGAAATTGGTTCCAGAAACCCCTGCCCCAGATACCAACATCAGTGGATGCTTAAGTTGCTAATAGAAAATAGCACAGTGTTTGTACATAACCCAGAAATATCCTCCTTTGTACTTTAAGTCATCTCTAAATTATTTATGATACCTAATACAATATTAGGTACTAGTAAGTGGTTGTTAGCTTTCACTTGCATTTTTATTATTCTATTTTGATCTTACACTTATCTTTTCAAATATTTTTCATCCACTCTTGATTGTATCTGTGGGTACAGAACTCACCAATTGTATTTTTTGATACCACTTCTATTCTTAAGTTCTTAGTTTACCATAGAGCACCACATGTGCCTCTTGGAACTCTGGGAAATTCATGATTGCTCTGGAAACAAGGTGGAAATGACACTTCCTTGAAGCCAGGTCTGTTCTCAATGGTCAATTTGGGCACCTGGTACTTTACCTTCCTCATTAACACCTGGACGTGAGTGGATAGAACAGGCTCTTCCTTGGTTTCCTCTGCCTCCTCACAGGCCCGAGAGAAGCTGTACAGAGGCTTGGGAAGTCGCGCTGAAAGCATCTAGAGCTTGGAATCCGTCACCCAGAGCCTTCCCTGCGTTTGTGAAGAGACGTGAAGAGGAGCCGCGCTCTGGACTCTCAGGAGCACGCTGAGTCTGGGCTGCGTGTGGTCCTGGGGCTTTGCTCAAGTCTCAGTTCCCTCACACCCAACATGAAGCTCACTGTGAGAAGTTAATATTCATGCCTCATGTAATAAGTGCTCATAAAAGTTAATAATTATTATAGTTATGGTTACAAATTAGACTCTGCCCTGACGACGTGCTTTGTCTCACTGCACAATACTGTACATTTAGGCTCACTGCAGCGACATGCCGCTCTGCGCCTTCTTGGTGCTCTATCGTGTTCTGTTTAATCACTCCACCCTTCCTCCTAAATACACATCATGTGGCAGTCGAAAGTCGAGTCACCATTCTGGGCCCCGTTTATGTGACATGTGCCTGGAGGACTTTCTCTCACAGGCAGCCCCTTCTTGCCCACATAGCTCTGAAGCGTAGCTTGCGGGGTCTGCAGTCAATGAGGTGTGTCTCTGAGCCTCACAGAGGTCCACGTTCCCATGTACTCATAATCTGTGAATAACTTGAAGACAAACTTGACATTAGTTTGAGCAACTGGAGAAGTCAAGAAGGAATGGACTCATGGTAACTTCAGGAATTTTCACATTTGACCATGAAGAAGACAAGCAGTGGAGAACATCTCTCTTGTTCTTAACAGAGGAGGTCGTAGAATAGGAAGGGAGGAATAGCAAGGTGTTTTAGGAAACTTTTAAAAAACTCCTTCTGTTCTCATATCACAGTTTCTTCATAGATCAGCCAGTGGTCCATTTTCCCACCATGCGCCAGGGCCTGTGGAAGGGGCGGGATACGCAGAGTGAACAGGCCAGTCAGGATCTCTGGCCGTATGTAAGATCTTTTTCCTGCGCTGCACACAAAGTGCACCCCCTTTTGATCTCGCTCCATTTAAGCATGTTTCCTTATATCCAAGTAAATAGAACTACAACACGATGGAGTCTTTACTTGGTCTTTCTGTCTACTACAAAGTATCTTGGTGACAATGGCTCAAAGGGTCACCTATTCTCAATCTGACATGTCAACAGGTATAGGAATCATTACAGTCTGACGGATGTTAATTGTCCACATTATTTTCCTCCAAAAGAGCAGAATAGAAATAATTACTTTATCATGGAACTATCAGTGCTTGCGGATTAACATGAACATTGAAATCATTGTAGAATCCTTGCTCTTGTTATCCAGTAGCTCTTTGTTTTCAGCTTGGCTTCCTGGATTTGCCCTCTTGAGAGATTCAGGATGTACTTTGGTGATAAGGCTCACTGTGTTTATGATACCTATCCACTCATGTTTTTCACAATGGATGTGTGCATGAATTAGGGTGGATTAATCTCTATTTTCTTTCCAGGTGAGTTTAAAAATCTGGAGGGCAACTCCGCAGCAGAGCAGGAGCCTCAGACGGATTGCACTGCCTCCCCACACCCCATCCCATGCTCAGGTCTAGCGCTTTTCGTCTTTGCAAACACTTGAACATGGAAGTGCTAATGCTGCTCATTGTAAACTAGCAACAAATGTAGTGCTGTGGGTTCCTCTGAGTTTGGGCCATAATGTGCCGCTTTCCTGATAATGGGCTCTTGCCATTGAAACGGAAACCAAACATATCATTAAGAAGGCTCTCCTTAAAAACTGTCATATATCTTAAGCTTCATTAATTTAGATTAATGACTTACTTGATACACATGACAAGAGGTGGAGCAAACCTTTGTTTATTTATTGACAAGTAAATGTGGTTCTGACATGCATCAACAGGCTTCCCTCTGGTTAGTTCCGTGTTTTCAAGTACTTTTGTGCTATAATACTTGCTAACTACAGTATCATCTTACTGAGTTCTGCTTGGTGAATGATGTGCTCTACACTGAAATGCATCAATATGCGGCCGTTCCTGGTGATCACTGGAGCATCGTGCTCACAGACTGGAGCTGATATTTCATTGTACAAATTCAGGGACCCGGAAAATGTCCAGTTATTGAGCCTCTGCCCTGTGAGGACAATGTTCTGTTCATGGAATCTGGGTGAGAGGTCATGGGCTGAAACCTGAACGAGGGCTAAGATTCAAATTCGCTTCCTGGTGTAGTGCAGGACCTCCCCGAAATCCACGTTTTGAAAGCACAGAGCTTTTCTCAGAACATTCTACTAATGCAATGCAAAAAGCATACAAATAAACACTGCGTTCTAATTAGAAGGCTGTTCTGGGACAAAGAGGGCTTACCTTCTAAAAACATGCTCGTAAGTCTGATAGGATGCTGATTCCGACAATTTAAGAAAGCTTTCAAGGACACGTTGGCAGAGATGTACCATTTTAGAAAAGCTCAGAAAGGCAGGGAGAGGAAAGAAGGAGAAGGTAGAAGGCAATGTGGCATAAAATTTATCTGCATGCTGGGCGTGCTGGAATATTGGTGGTTTGCCTTTCCAGGAATTCAGAAGCTGGAAGCTGTCAGGCATAATCAGTTCTTCCCATCAAAGACACCCTGCGGTTCTCCTTAATAGTTCCCTTTTATGTTCTGTCAGCCTTCAAAAATATATTTAGAAAAGACTTATTTAGAAGGAGGCATAAAATAAAATATATGTTGCAGTTGAGTATTACAAATGATTCCTGACTCCAGTCTGAACTATGAGGTTTTCTATAGAATTTCCATACAAAATAAAAAGTAAACTCTCAGCCACTTTGAGGGACAACTTGTTTGACAAAAGAAACCAGTTTTTTCATATCCAATCATGATGTCGTGTGAAGACAGAAATATAGGGGCACTGGGGTCCAGGAAAGCACCTTTGCCTCAGTGCAGAAAGCACATCCCTGGTAACCTTTCCTGTGGCATAGGCTGGGTGAAGCTCGTATGCATAGGAAAGACTGCTGATATCTAAGCATGTCTAATTGCACCTACAGTCATGATACAGCCTCGTCCTTAGAAACTGACTTTGGGATCTTGTTGCTCATAATTTTGTTAACTTTTCAGGTTTAGGACATAAATCAGCTTTTATAATACAGAATAAATAACCTCTGCTCCTTAAATGACCCTTTCCCTCTATTCATTGTGAGCCGAATTTCCTCTACTCACAGTTTGCGTCCCTCCCTGCAGGTGATGAGGCCCGCCAGGGTCCAGACGCCGGCTCCTTGTGTTCAGACCTGTGGGGTTGGCGGGTCTTCAGGTGAGTGCGAGAAGCAATGAAAACCTGGCCTCATTTCATTGCCTCCTCAGCTGCTTTCTTTGCACAATGCTAAGGCCTCCCTGAAAGGTAACGGGGACGTGGGTCCCCGGGGAGGCCAGGAATGAGGGCCGCAGCCCCCAGAAAGCCACCAGTAATTTCTGCTCCCTGGTTCTTTTCATTCTTTTCTGTGTGTTCAGTCTTGCAAGGGCCGCTAACACGCTGAATCATGGGCAAGGCTGTGCCTCTGCTTCCACTCTTGCCTGGGTTCCTGTGGAAAACTGGTTAGGCTTTCGTGCAGTAGTGACTAGTATCAGTTAACAGGAAAGGGCACTGTGTAACCGGCTACTTCTGCCTTTCCATAGTGGGTCACATTCCTGTTTTTAAATGGCATCTTTCTACTATAAAAATGTCTGTTGGTATTTGGAAAGAAAAAAAGTATATATGCAGAATTTTTTCAGCTGAGACAGATGTGCACTGTCACTATAAAAGTTCTGTTGTCTTCATCTACTTAGCCACTAAATTATTTTATATATGAATTTGGAAAGATGTTTAAATTTCCACTTAATTTTATCAAGAAACAGTCTTTCTAGACCTATTTCATGTTTGTGAACAAGATTTGTTTTTAATACTTGGAAATTGTTGGATTGTAAAAAAGATCTAAAGTGATGCAAGCGGTTTGGTTTAAAAGATAAGCGGGTGAGGGGTGTTTTCTCATTGAGCAATGGCGCTGTGCGGGGAGGTTAACGTGACGCATTGGTAAGACCAGTGACCGGGCAGCATTCACAAGCCATGTCCTTACCGAACCCAGAAGCCAGAAAACTAAACGTAAGATATCTTTGACTTTGAGACAGTAAGTGTTTCTAAAAGAGGCAAATGGGCAGGTTCGGTTTTCCCGATGCCAGATTAAAAACTTAAAAGTTTTTTTTAATGTAAAAGACCTTTGTTGTATTTGTTCCATAACCTCTGGGTCTGCTGGCTTGATTTACTTACGAGGATTAGATTTTCATATGCGAACCAGAAGTTCCTAAAGCACTCATTCTTTCCCTAAAATACTTTGGTGACTTTATTTTGCTCTCCTTTGTTCACGAGACAGCTTTGCTTTCAAAATTGCACCCTCTTTTCAGTGTTCTAAGGATTAGAATACAAATGATCATTTACAAATTGAAGGTTAATAGAGAAATGCATTGTACTTGTGATTTGATGAGTAAAAACAAGTCACAAAATGAGAACAAATAGCAGTATTATCCCATGGGAAAGCGCCTTCTATATCGATCCATTATTTCCCGGTTTGAAATGTGCCACCATCGTAGTTCCACTCGATTATGAGCCTTTTTGGCACTCCCTCTGGTTGATTCAACTTGAGTGCTTCTGACATTTGTAAAGTTCCTCACACTCTGCTGAGCAGCAGGGGAAACCTTGTTAATGAAGAAATAACAAGCTGAAGATTTGAATAAATATTTAGCTGATTGAAAAGATGTATACAGTTAATTTCTTTTAAATGCTGCAAACTGAGGAAACTTGCTAACATGCTTTGCTTGTGTTAGCTAAAAACAGGCTATTTGAAGTTTTCACTGCCCCACAGGCACTTTCATTTCCTGATTCCATTACAAAGTAAGTGGCCACCTGAACCTGCCAATGCACTTTTTCTATTTTTAATCCTGAAAGAGCAAACAAATTTCTCATCAGGTACGTTACAGATTGCCGTGTAAGGGACAGACTTACGATGGAGCCCGCGCATTATTGCAGAACCATTCTTTTATAAATAAGCTTCTAGTTCGGAAAGGGAACTGTGGCAGATTCACTAATGGTCAGTTAAGTGGGCACGCCCAGCTGAACTGTCCAGCCTGATTCCGGGTGTGGAAGACCCACCTGAGGGTTGTTGACAGAATGGGAATAAAAGGGGATTTGCTGCTGACTTTCCCTGGAAGGGCCTCCTCTGCTATTTACCCACGGGGTCCTGCCAGAGGCCCCAAAAAGCACCTCACCTCCCGCCCACCTCCTGCCCGGGAGGAGCAGAGGCTGCAGAGCTCTGGTCTGTTTGGCCTGGGCGACCTCTCCTGGCTCTTGTGCAGACCCTCTCCACGTTGTCAGCACCGTGGGCGTCCCGCGCAGACCCTTCAGTCGCCCAGCGCAGTGATGCGGACTCAAGGACATTGCCGTGGGATCTTGGCCCTGGCTGGATTGCAGCAGGCAGACAAATCTCTTGCACTCTTCTGCTTTGACTTTTGGGTGAATAACGTAAAACAATCCTATAAATTATGTCTCATGCATTAAATCTATTACCTTAAAAACCCTGACTACAACAGGAACTATAAAGGGGTAACTATATTTTCATCATTTCACAAATCTATATTATACATGTATGTAGTTTCTTTCTCCCTACAACGGCATGGAAACAATTTGGGTTTTATGCCTTTTCAGGCCGTGCTCATGGAGTCCTAGTGGGTCTACAGTGGAGCAAGCTTCCGGCCTAGGAACCAAGGTGATGTTTGAAGTGACCCACAGAAGCAGCCACGAGAGGAAACCAATCTTCAGGGTTCAAGGCTAATTGTAGAACTTTGTGACTGTGGTCTGGATGGGAAAGATAGGAAAGCGCTCAGGTGGATTTAAGGTTTGAAGTTGGTAAAACTAAGTGCAGAATATTAAAGTTAATAGAAATTTGGAGAGTTTGTCAGGTCCTACTAGACTTAAGGAAGGGTGGAGAGAGAAGAGAGAGCAAAAGAAAGAAAAAGCAAAAGCTTGCTGAACAACTACCTTATGCTTGATATTCACTGTCCTTTAGCAAAATCGATGAGGAGAAATCATTATGTAAAATAGATGAAAAACCATCTTTAAGGCGAGTTGGGGATCTCAAGCCTACACTGTTCCCTCTTGGCTCTGTGGTTTCTTGGTTAGTTGGTCCTGAGGACTCCTGAGAATTTCCCAGAGGGCGCTGTGACCACTGTTAATCAATTGCAGCCCAACAGGCCGAGTTTGGGGCCATGATAAGATACCCAAGTGAGTTATACTTTCTTGTGATTAGAAAATTCAAGAATTGAGTCCCCAAAATTGCTCATGTGATTGCAGTTGTGGAGCCACTCGCTGGCTCTTTCTGTATTGGATGTTAACATTCAATAAATGCTCAAATCAATACATTTCTTGACAAAGCTTTGTGTAGCAATATTTTGCAGAAGTGAGATTTTGATATGGGTACATGAGATAGCTAATATTTAAAGTTGAAAATCCATTATATATGATGAGTAATTATCCCAATTAGTGAATTGGTATTTTTCCAACCTCACAAATGAAACACAACCTTGGATATAGTACAATGAAAGATATTTTCTGTGAGAGGAAAAACAACCTCAGAAAAATGTCTTTCTTCTCATAAAATAGTAAATTTTGAAAGACTGGGATTTAAGGTTTTCATTAAAAATACTGTCCATATAAGTTTCATATTTCCTTTCTCCAATTGTGTATTGTTTTATTAATACCTAATTTAAAAAAAGTACAGAAAAGTTTCAGTAAATGTGCCTTCTTCATTTTATTTATAATTCACTAAATGTTAGGAATAATGGCAGTGTAGATCAGTTCCATTGTAAGAATATATAATTTTTATGTGTGGATGAATGTAATAAACTGCTTTGGAATTCACAATGTCTTGATTGGTTTTAATGTCGATGCTGGGAAGTAAATTTGAAGTTGTTGATGGATACCCAAGTTCAGTCTCTGGCAGATGTCAGCTACAGAAGTGTCATTTGGCTATAGCAGTCTGTCAGCCTGGGGATTATCAGATTAAAATGGAAGCACACTCATCACTGGGTCAATGTGATGTGTCAACGATGTTTTCTGGGTCATGCGTTGTGAGCATCAATATTGTCTTGCATAAAAAAATACTGGCTTGACGTACAAAATATGGAGGAAGTTTTGATTTTTGCACTACATTATTTATAATCTTTGCTAGAGAAAATCATGTCATAACAGTGTTTTTCTTGTCTTATTAAGCGGCGATGTTGCTGTAATTGAACGGAACTGAGTCAGTTCTTAAAATAGAGATGTTTGTAGGACAGAGATGGACGATTCATCATCCTTAATGGAAAAACCCTTGAAAATACCCAGCCTCCCTTACTCCAAGTGTGTGCTCATAAAGAAACCCTGCCCTTTGTAATTTGTTTGTCTTGGAGGATACATTTGTAGGATTGCGTTTACAAGTAGCTTCCATTCACGCACCAGGTAGGTCAGCCCTTGTACACTAAGAATTTACATCTGGTAATGAAGTTGTTCTTAGTACATTCATCTGTAGTTTTTCCTTTTAGTGTGCTCAGTCATGGGTACCTTGAAACATTAAAATTTAGGCTCCACAGCCCCACAGCCCGAGTCTGGGACTGTGATCTTCTGTGCGTTAAAGTGTTCTCTGAGCAACACGTTGTCTATTTTTCTGACAACATGTTGTGCCAGAACCATTTGTCTTGCTTATGATTTACTGCGAAAAGAAGATACAGGTTTATAATATTTCTAATGTTGACCACAATTGGAGAGTTTTCTGACGTGGATCTTGTAATGGATGTAGTGGATGGCCCATTGCTGGCCCCACTCCCTGGATTGATGCTCCCTGTAAGTCCCCCTCGCGTCAGGGAGCTGCGCCAGGTGTGATTCCAGGAGAGGCTTTAGACACCCTTGAACTACGGGTTTCTCCTCCGGGGAAAAGCTGTCTGTTGGAATTTAGATGCGATTCCGTACTGAAACTTGCGCTCGATCTGAATAATGAAAGGTCACGTAGGGGAAGCCTGGGAGCACGACAGCCCCCTGAAGATTCCAACCTCACTCACAGTCTTGGCTGGAAACAGTGTAGGCGAGACTTCAGCTTCAATCTGCGTATCAGGAGTTCAGTTAGAAAGGGTATGTTAGCTGAATATAATCAAAACCATGGAACTGGGATGCGTGATCATTGTTTTTTAAAGAGTTAAGTTTTGATGGGTGGCACAGCAGTGGTTAAGTGAAGTAATTCTGTCGCCACAGATACAGATCCTTTTATAAGTACCTTGACATTGAATGCACAATGAGAATGATATGTAATTTCAGGGGACAGCATAGTAAGTAGTACTTACCCAAAGTCCCATGAGCCCGTTTCCGTTCTTGTTTATGCATGAATGGTGTAGCACTGCCACCTGGTGGCCAGTCTAAAAGTTCTGGTTGTCTCATAGAATCTGGTGTATTTATCCAACGGCATTTGCAAAACTGTTGGAATTTGAAAACACACATGTAAACACAAATAACTGTAGGGAACCAAAACTAACAAGAAAAGCATCTCTTGAGGACAAAGTGACAAGACTTACTCAAAGGTGCACACAGTACAAGAACGGTTGCTTTGGTCAGTTGCTCTTAGCGTCTGATCATTCTTGAGAACGCTGTGGGCTTGAGGAAAGTGCTGCGCCCTGGAGAGAGGGTCACCTTCCTTCTCTTCCTTCCCACTGTGCTAAGGAAGGGAGGACACATACTCAGAAGGAGAATGTGCTCCCTGCCTCCCTCCCCCTGGTCAAGGGAGCTGAAACTGTAACCAGTTCCTCAGGCTCTCACCCGTTTGCTAGACCCTTTGATGTGGGCAGAGCCGCTGAGAGTGGGTGGGAGGTGGGCGCTCAGTGGAAAGCCAGCATCTCCAGGTGCTGGTCTGCTCTGACGCGGCCCCTCTTGTGCAGACACAGCAGGACCCACGTTACCGGTTAGCAGGGCAGACTGTGCTGAATGACTCAGCCAAGGTGCCCACCTGGGCCAGTCTGTCTGCTCCGGCGGCCAGGGGAGGGGTTCGCCCGCTCAGTGAGCGCCCCTGGAGGCTAGATCTGGAGTGTGCCACTGGGAAGACCCTTCCTCCCCAAGACAGACTAGGAGAGCAACTCAATACCTTTTGGGCTCAAAGACCTTTACTGGATAAGAACCACATATTTTCTTCTAGAGATAATTTTATGTTTAACAAAAATAATGATTTTTATAGTATTTACCACCAAAATACATACAGCTATTTTAGTAACACACAGCAGCTATTTTATTTTAATAAGAACACAACAGCTATTTTAATAAATCATATATCAACACAACACTTAAGTAATGGTGTTGTGTATATATATGTATATGTATACATATATACACATATGTGTGTGTATAATATTCATGATAAGTCTGGAAAACATGGAAAGAAAACCTTCTTCTACGCAGACTGATTTTATCTAAGCATGTTGTTGAAACAGTATTTATTTTATCTCTTCAGGTTGAAATAAATTTCTCTTAACATAATATGTATTACAATAATAGCACCTAGTTAAAATTTCATTATGACATTTTAGTTCAATACAATACCCAGTCCCTGCCATGTGTTTATAAACATTACTCCGTATGAGATATTCACATTAACTACAATTGCTGAGTGACTGATGTTTAAATCCAGTGACAGTTTCTATCATTATTAAACTCCATTATAAAATAAAGTGTGTAGGTGGAATTGGGGCTTGAAGTTTTTGTAATTTCCTCTCTACCTTTTCCATGTACTTTTCAGTTACATCAGCTGAATCATTTCATCTTATAGATGCAAAGATGAAGGAAAAGAACAAAAACATGGCCATTAACGGAAGCAGTGCAAATGTGCATAGTTAATGGAAACCATTTCAACGTTCTGTATTGATTCCATGGTACCTCCTCAAACAACTTCAATGGCATATCAGAACAAAATGCTACATTGTGCTCTTCACTAAGAATGCAAGTAATAGACTTCAAAAATTACCTTTGCTCTGAAAGTGTTATCTGAGGGAAATGAAGAAATGTTTTACATTATGAGAAGCTCTCGGCAGGCAGCGGGAGGAAGGACCGTGTGATAGCTCAGGCGGGGAGGGACTTGAATCTTTGCTCTCCAAAATGCATCCTCTCACTCCGCAAAGCACAATCACATATGAGTCTCCAATATTTTGGGCTCTAATGATATGAGTTCTAATTTTCTACTTCTTCAACTGCATCGTTACTAATCCAAGTGCCGGCTTATGCTAGTTAAAGTGAGACTCGGGTCTCTACCACAGGACCAAAGTGTAAGCCACAGTGCCTGCTCATTGAATTTTGATTCCAGAGAGAGACTTTCTTCTAAAATTGAGTGGGGAACTTAAAAAATCTGAACATCGGACAAATTAGTTGGTTCCCATTTGCACTCTGCACCCTTATAGATAGCACATGACTGAAGAGCAAAGACAGGTGCTGCAGACACTACTAAAGATATGACTGATCAAGGGCGCTGCGAAGCAAGACAGACCGGGGTGGCGATCGGCTGCGGGAGCAGCTGCAGCCGTGGGAAGCGGACACACTCCAAAGCCTTCGCTGAACACGCGCTCACAGAAGCACCGCTTTCCCTAGCGGCTGTCTGCGGTGGACACTATTCCGTTCCCCTTCCTCACGGGAAAACTGAGGCTCAGTGAGTGAGCTGCACGGCTCGGAAGGAGAATCACAGACAGAATCAGAAACTAACTCTGTGTCTGGATTCCGAGGGAAACTGGGGGCAAGTGGTCCAGAGAGAAAAGGAGTCAGCCTTTCAGACTGAACACTTAACATGGGGGCAGAACAGGTTCAACCGTGTCACCAGGAGGCTGGTCCTAGGGACCAGGGACTGGGTGAGACTCCTGGTTCTTCGTGTCTTTGATGAGAGAATTCAAATGAGATGGGTAGGCAGCTGTGGAGCGCCAGAAGTTTACTGCTGAGTGACTGAGTCATGGAGTGGTAGAGGAAAAGAGGAATCGGGGGAGAAAGAAAGGAGGGAAGGAAGGAAGGAAGGAAGGAAGGAAGGGAAAAAGGAAGAAAGGGAAGAAGGAAGGAAGGAATGAAGAAATGAAAGATAGAAGGAAGGAAGGAGGAAGGAAGAAATACCCCCTCAAGTGTGAAAATGGGTAACTGCCCAGATGGACGTTTCCTGAAATTAAGGCTCGGGTGGTATTTACGTGAAGAAATGGTTTTCAAGGGCTGTGAATTCCTTCCTCCAAGGTCATTGCTCTTTTATAGGAAAATAGTTTTTAATATTATTTTTTAGTAATTTCAGAGAAATGAAAGTTTCCATTTATTCCCTGTGTAGACTGCTTCTGTTGAATCTGTTTTGAGACTGAGGATTTTTTCTAAAGTTCTCATACATGGCTTGGACTTTGAGTGGCCCTGGATCTCATTAGCACGCTCAGATAGTTTTCTATTCTCTTGGGCTGCAGCTTGGAACTATAACACGATTATATGTACATCTGATGATTTTCTGTACATCTGATGATTAAGAAAATGATGGCAAAAGAGCACAAGTCACATCCCCCTTGCTTTCCATGTAGTCCCCAGGCCGTGCGACGTCTACTCCCCGCCTGACAGCCTGCAGGTGCGCGCTGTGGGAGTGGGGCTGGCGGAGGAGACGGCAGTGGGGAAGCGCCAGCTCGGTTTTGTCTGCAGCAATCTCAACAGAACACACCAGCCAGGTGATAAACGACTGAGTATCTAGAAACAAGTTCTAGGGGAAGAAACGGCAAGATCCATTGTCCGGTCTCCTGGCGCCTGCTCTGTCGCTGCCTGCACTGACAGTTCCACACGCGGTCAGTTCAGCTGCGGGCCAGGTGTCGGGTCCGTGGTCATTTCAATCATTTCAGTCACAGTGAAGAGCCTGGGTGGCTCACGGTCCGCTGTGGAAGGTGGGACTTTCTCCGGCAGCTCCCTCGTCTTACTGGCTCACCTGTCAGTACACACTGCTTGGAAGCCTATGAGTCATGCAGGGGAAGGCAAGCGACATGAGTACTAAAATGCCAGTTCCCATGGAGTCTGAGAGAAGCAACACGGTCAAAGCTGTAAGAACTCAAGATCCCCAGGACACTATTACAGGAAAATAAAGCTTGGTTCACTAATTGATCAACATATAGCACTGAAATAATAGTACTAGTCTATTTGAATTTCCAGATCTTACTGTCCTGGCTGTAAGCACTTGTACATCTGGGGTGTGTGTGTGTGTGTGTGTGTGTGCGCGCGCTCACATGTGTGTGTTTTGGAAAAGATGCATAGTGTGAAACTTTTTAAAAAAACTTTTTGCAACATCACTAATCATTAGTGAAATGCAAATTTCATGAAACATCATTTAGGCCCAGTCAGAATGGCAGTTACCAAAAAGCCAAAATTTGATAAATGCTGGCAAGGATGTGAAGACAGACAGACTCTTGCTCATGATTAATGAGAAGGTAAATTAATGCAACCACTGTGGGAAGCAGTGCAGCGTTTCTTAAAAAAAATTGCCAGAGCCGATGTTCTCTCTCGTCACATTGGTGGTAGCCCGCTGAAGGATTGATTGTACTCAGTATTTCCTTCTGAAGTATTTCCACTTTAGATTAAATACACTGAAATGACTGCACTGGTTCCGGCTCAGACACCGTAGTGCGATGCCTTGGGGTGAACTCTCCCTTGCAGAACCTGTTGTGCATTGGACCTCCCTTCCGTCCTGTAGTCAAATCGCATCTCCAGGAGGCAGCTCTAGATTGTCTAGGGAGAGGTAAAGGCCTTATTCTCTGAGACTGAGATGTCCTGAAGACCAGCTCCTCTTCACGTGAAAGATCTGCCATCAGCTGGAGAGACAGCGCTCTCGGCCAGCTCTAGAGCCCACGGGATAAAGTGTCCCTCACACAAGGTATCGTGGGGTCTGGGCGCTCAGCCAGGCCAGGAAGGCCTGCTGTCCCGGGAAGGCCAGCACGGCCGTCACAAAGCACTGGGAGCACTGGCCCGTTTGGCGCTTCGGGCAGGAGGGGCAGCTGTGCTCACAGTGCTCCTCAGGGGCCCAGCCCCAAGCACGTCAGCCAGCGGGTGAGAAGGTGCAAATGGGTCCCAGATGCTTGGTAAAGACTGCTGTGGGAGCCTCTAGGTCAGTGAGGGGACTGGCTCATGGTAAAACAAACAAACAAACAAACAAACATTTAAAAACCTTCAGGCATTCAGGTTGGGGCAGGAAAGAGCTGGTAGAGTTTCTGAGGCTAACAGAAACTGAACCGTCCACGTGTTGATCTTTTACAAAGTGTGGTCTGCAGAAACAGATGCCTTACATGTTCTTATACTCACATGTCTAGAGCATAGAATGGGTTGGGACAAATTTTTTTGGCTTTCAGAACACTGCTTGAAACAATAAAGTTTATAGAGAGTTCTGTTCAGGAGCAGTGCAAATAAGGGGAGCTACCAAAGGGTTGCTTGGACCTCCGGTACCCAGGTGCAGAGAGGAAACTGGGGCCACGCGCTGCCCATCGAATGCCAGGTGCATAGAAGGGTGGTCAGAAACAGGTGCCCTATTTAAGCAGATTGCTTCTGTGTGGAAGCAGACAATGACGCTTCTCACTATGATCGTTACTCAGTAAACACAACACATATTTCTGTTGCTCACATATGTGCCAGGGTCACCTCCTGCTTACCTGTGGACCTTTACCTACTAAAGAACTGAAGTGTTAGCTAAAGCATGAAATGACACTTGAGTAAAGTATATCTTAGACAAATTTGCAATTTTAGGGAAATTTCCACATAAAACTCTATGGTTTTCATGAAGGAGTGCTTCAAAATAGAAACTGACATAGGCAATGTCTGAAGTTGTAGGCATACGCAGTGACAACTACATACAAAGAAGAAAAACTGCAAAAAAGCTGCTCACGTGACGTGTGACTGGTCAGGCTAGACAATGCTGCCAGGTGGTGCCTTGGTGTAAAATAACGGGAAGAACATGCCAAGGCACAGCAATCAACGCCGAAGAGAAATCAGCACACATTCAGCATCGCTCTCGTAATGTTAGGCTGATTACCCACTTCACGTAATTGAAGCCTGCGGGACGAATGCGGCAAGCAACCTTCTGCTTTGTGGGAATGCAGAGCTGGGTATAAAGGTTAACTGGTGTCTTGTGTTGCTTGTCACTCCCTACCTCAGTTACAGATTTTCAAGGAGAGAGTGACTCTTTTCAATAATTAGTCTCCACATAATTCTTATAATAATCTTTTAACCATGCTATCAGTGTAATTCAATTGCATACACATAGATAAATAATGCATACATAAAACCACATGGACAAACAGATGCACGTGAGAACACACAGACATAGCTCTTACATTGCTTGAAGGCAACAGGCGAATGAAACCTGAAATCCTCGTAAAACAGATTCTCTTGTGTCGCTTCTAAACCTTTAGAGAGAAGGCGTGGTGTAGAGCCGTGATGGTGAGCCTCTTAGATCTTTCCATGATAACAGATAGCCTGCTGTGCAACGTGCCACACTTTTGCTACCGCTCGTCTCCAAGGGTGACAGGAGATCTGTTTTCCACCTGCTCAGCTAAGACACTGGCCTCCTGTAACCGTAAGTGTCTCTGCGAATTAGAGAATGTTCGTTCTCAGCAAATGATTGCAGCCAACTTCCATAGTGAAACATGCTCTTATTTCATCCTTCTTATTACCGTTACAAAAGCTTTAAACTTCGAATCTCTTAGCTGAGGACCCTTTCTGCTTTACACCTGATGAGTTAGCTCCTTTCACAAAGGGTAATTGTAACATGGCTGTCTCAACTTCGCAAAATTTCACAGTCCTCAGATCCTTTATCAATTCACAGAAAATTCATTCTTCAAGATTTTAGTTAGTGACTTCTCTAAGCACGTGTAACTTCATGCTCACTCTTTCTCTCAAGAGCCATTTTGAATTGTACCCCTCAACAGCCCGTTGGCCTGAGAAGCACAGATTCCCTCTCCTCTGAAGTTCCCATAGCAGGTCCTCTTTGACGTGGAAACCTCCAGTCTGTGGGGGCTAACACTGTGGCCTTTGGGGTCACCAGGGTGGAATCCCGGTTTTGTAGGAATCGTATAGCATCTCCACACTTCACTTCCTTCCTTTGCGGATCAGAGCAATCACAGCACCTGTCTCTAGAGAGGTTGTGAGGATCCAAGGATCAAAAGCACGTGAAAATCCAAGTCAAGGTATACGATAAATGCACAAACATTAGCTTTCGTTTTTACTCCACATGTCTTGCATTTCTAAATCACACACGTGTGTGCATGTGCATTTTGTACAGTGGGTGTCCTCTCACAGTGCAGCAGGACGCCAGATGTGTACCTTGTGGGGCAGACATGACCAGACTATGTTAGAAAAGTGTAGGACCAGCACCTCAGGCATGTTTGACTGAGGATGTGAGGGTTTGAGGAGGCTCGTGGGCAGGACTGCACTGTGGGGGAGGGGTGAAAGTCAGATGAGTATTGTCAAAGAGGCAACTCCAAGCGGAGGTCTCTGGGTTTTTCTCAATATGCTCTAGGTGGCCAGAGTTTTTATCTAAGACTTGCTCTAAATGGGTTCCACTGAAGAGTTTAGAAAAATGAGAGTATCGTGTCTGGGAAGTCACTGAAATAAACTGAAGGCAGATGTCAGCCTTAATTTATGCATAACCTGGAAGCTGATGCTTCAGGCTGAAAATAGTTTTAATTGATTTTCCTGAAGTATCTATTATTTTAGACCAATTTTGACTTTGTGCTTTCAGTGTTTGGCCGATCCCACTTCCCCCGATGGTCACCAACAGCAGTTCAGACGTATTAATAAAGATACATTCTAGTAGCAAGACTGCATTTAACATAATGAAAATGGTGCCATAGACCAAACTGTGTCACTTCCAAACCTATTCATTTCACAGGCAGACCAGAGAGGACTCTCTGTGCCAAAAGGGTTCCCTAAGAAGAGGAAAAGGCCACAGTGAGTGCTGAGACCCAGGGGCCTGGGTGCTAGGTGGCCTGTGCTTTCTGTACAGTGCCTTCAGCAGATTCTTAGAAAATTCAGTGGAATTCATGTGACTAACTGGGGCACAGATGAGGAACTGACTACACAGTGTCTGGAAAACCTGATTTCCTAACATCCTTTTGATCCCACAGCAGAATCTAGAAACTTCCTGGATTAGATGAGGGGTATGAGGAAGGGTGGGATTCTGTGTCTGCAGGAGGGTGTTCATCTGGAAAGCACTGTTATCTCAGTCTGTGCGGTCTGAGTTTATGAACCGTCGGACAAAGTGGATCACACAGTTTTCACGTTACTGTGTTTCAGTCCCTTGAGGACAGAGCCTGCTTGCCTCATCCGCTCTTATTCTGCCCGCATCGCCATAACAGAATAATGAGGACTGGGCAATTTAAACAACAGAGTCCCAGGCTCTGGAGGCGGGGTGTCCCAGGGCAGAGCATCAGCAGCTTTGATTCCTTCTGGGGCGTCTCTTGTTGGCGTCTAGATCACTGCTTCCTCGCTGTGTCAACACAGTGTTTTCTCTTTCTGCTGCTCCTGTCTCTTCTTACAAGGACACAAGTGCCACTGGGTTGTCGTGCCACACTTGTGATTCCACTTAACCTTAACTACTTTGCCAGCGACTCTATCTCCAAATGTAGGGGTTAAGCCTTCAAAATATGAATTTTCATGAGACACAACTTATCTCAAACACCAGTTTTACTTTATTACTTCCAGGTTCCTTAGGAGGATGTATCATTATCAAGAAGTCTGAGTTGTTACAGCAAGTCGTCAGGGAAAATGGATTGTGGACAAACATGGAAACCCAGTAAAACCTTGGTTTGTGAGCATAATTTTTACTGGGAACATGCTTGTAATCCAAAGCACTTGTACATCAAAGAAATTTTCCTATGAGAAATAATGGAAACTGAGATGATTTGTTTCACAGCCCAGAAATATTCATAAGAAATGATCACAATACTACACTATTATACAAAATACAAAATAAAAAAATAAACAAATTAGCCTGGAGGTACTTTTGAAAACCTTCCTATGAGGAAGACAAGACAGAGGAAGTTGTCATGTAGGGTGACGTTCACTGTCACAAATGGATTCCTGATGCCTATTGGCTCATGCAGATTTAACAAGGAACCTATCCAAGGACATTTGCTTTTGTCTCCTTTTGAGGATTTCATGGAATTGTGACAGTGCATTGTCACTAAACAAATCCATTGTTCCCATTGCTACAGCCTTATTTGAGTTGTGTTTTTGTACAAAATTTTGTACCGTTTCCCACTTTACACATCTCCCTAATGCCCTTTGAAGAGGGATTCCTCTGCCACTTTCTCTTTTTTCTCTGCAGACCAGATCTCCTCTGTAACCTCTTGCTCTTGGGAGA